>JAMPIV010022279.1:0-45922 GCA_024509875.1 Oreohelix idahoensis
GTTTTTCTTGGCAGTAAATTTTGTGTCTTCTTGTCTACTTTCTTCTACTACATCTAAAATGAGATGTAATGTGAGCATGGTCTCCACGACTCTGTCCAGAAGAGGCCAGATTGTTTCAGAACCCTGAAAAAATACACTGGTATCAGAGTGATGTTCGAGGGAAGTTGTATCTGACCGTGGACAAAATTATTTTTTACATTGTTCATGGTCGTTGCAGACCTGTTTTTATCACCCTTAGTTCCACTTGACATGTAGTACACTAGGTATTTGCCATAACTAATGTTGGATAATAAATTTTTGTGTAGCACGACATAAGCAAACAATCAACCCTTTCTCTTAATTTGGTAATTTCTAAATTTTTGAGGGAAATCTCTTCACTTTGCCCCTTATTTACCTCTGAAAAGTTTACATTTTTACTCTTCTCCTCCGTGAGTAATATCTCAAGGGTTAGCCACCTTCGTTTAATTCAATTTTCTTGTTGACTATGAAGGACTGTGAGTTCTTTATTTGCACGCTCAGGTACTGCCACCTTCTTTTCCAACATATCCCTAGAACCTTTCATGTTCTGTTTGAGTCACTTCATGTATATTAATCTTGTCTCTCAAAAGAGGAACCTCAGATGTCAGTTTCTGAATCTGAGCCACATGTGTATGTCATTATATCTGCAAAGTAGTATTGGGTGTATAATCAAGTTCACCTCCACAGACACTCTCTTCTTCGTCAAATAAATTCATTATGATCGCACCTCATCCTTCAACTCCCTTCCCTTCTCTCCATCTCAAGTTTAATCTTGTCTTAATATTGTTCTCATTAGGAAGAGCCTAATTCTTTCATTCTCTTCATATGAGCTATTCTTCTGCTCTCTTTTTTTCCAGCTAATTTTATTTCTTCAACTCTTCTTTTTTCAGCTAATTTTTCTTCCACCATATTCTCAATTCATTCTGGATCACATATTCTCCACTCTTCCAACGCACTGGATGCAATACTTATTTCACCACTTCAAATTCACCCAACTGCATGTAATAGTAGATAGTAATATAGATGTTAAATATATGTGCAGCAATAAAAGACAATAGCACAAACAGGATGACTGAATACAGTGACCAGAGCCAAAAGAAGCAAATGCAAATAGTCGACTAAGGCAGAAATGTATGAATTATAGAACAAAATAAATAAATAAAATGTAGCTGTATCACACATATGACAGCACGAATTTACAACATGTATGACATCTAATTAATAAAAGATAGCAAGGTTAGATCAACAATCTCACAAACAATAATGTAGAGAACTGAAAAGAAATTACACTGAACTTTAATACAAAAACTAACTTTACAATTAACAGGACTGCACAACTAGACAAAAAATGGATCTGGTTCATTCAATTGAAGCAGAACCACACAGCAATGTTCGCCGGCCCGTCAATTTGAATCAAACAGATGCATAAACTAAAGACCACCTATGAATTTCTTTCGACCATACATACTGAGGTATTGACATAAAAAATTCACAGGTCCCAAACAAACCTCCCACTATTACAGACACATCAATGACATAAATACACCAAACATGGAAAAAAGAACTCTGGCAAACAAGACAAGTTAGCATCGCAGGCCATATGTAGCTAAAAATTCACTTATCTCATTGCCAGTGAAAAAAAATCCTCCTGGTTTCACCCCCTTTTCCTTCCATGACCGATGCAAACCAGACAAACCAGACCAACGTTAGGTCTAGAATTCCAGAACAGCTGAATCGAACAGTAATCCACTTTCGTCTGTCGTAGTCTTGAAAATCGCCATCTTCTGCATAACACTTGACATTTGACACGAAGCAGGATGCAGTAAATATTATATGCTTTGAATACGTTCCCTTTCTAACTGGAACAAGAAAGCTCCACACTGCAAATCTGGATGAGTAACCTCTCACAGGTTAGCAGACGATAAAGTTCGCCATCTTTAAAATGCTGAACAGGGCACGAAATCAAAAGAGCCGTCTGTAATTATTTCTTGCAAATTTTTTGAGGGCTGTGGATCAATGATCCTTTGGCTTGGCCCCCGCTGTTGCATACGGTTTTAGTTGTACGAGCATTAGTACTTGTATTATCTGTCGAAGGGGTACTTCGGAGAGGTCCCTCGTTTAGCAAATATATTTCTGTGTGAAATTAGTAAGGCATGCACCAATGCCGGTAACAGTTTTATAATCAGCCTTTAAACACATTCCTGCTCTCCAACAATAAAGAAGCTGCACAGGCCAGGTTGGACGTCTTCTACGACTTATGTTTAATCATAGTACAAGCTCAATTAAATTCATCCAATAGATACATGTAAGACGATGGCATACCCTAGCCAGTCTTGGGCGTTGCTATTCAGTATGCTAATGACAAGATGTCTTCGACATTTTCATGCAGAGTTTATTTAAAAGACTTCACTCACGTCCATCAGAATACAGCATTCACTTTTCACAATATAAATCTCTAGCATCGACCCAATGAACTATGTGGGCGATCTAGATGTTGAAACACTTTAAAGACTCCGTAGAAATAAAACCATCTAGGAGCTGGACAAATATGCGTCCGTCCACATCAAAGAACACACAGAAAAGGCCCCGAAGTTTCATTAACTTCTGCCAAATTGAGACAGGCTAACGTCTGCTAATTCTGCCCCAAAAGACAATGACGTACTTCCGGGTAACCTGTGGATACAGTACATCAACAACATGGTCTACCATCGAAACCCGTCTGATAACGACCGATATGTTATGAGTTTTAATCATAACAATAGTGTTTATCATTCCATATAGTGTATTACTTTGTTATTGTCTTATGTGTTGGCTCTTCCATGCTGTAATTTGTCTGTCGTTTGCTCTGGCAATGTGTAATGTCTGCGGTGTTTGTCATGTTTCTTCTTCCATGATACCAAATTGCTCTTTTTCGCTATTGAAATATTTGTCTGCTGGGCTTTTGGTTGGTTTCTGTTTGTTTGTTTTTTATTTTTTTATATATATAATTCTTCTACTGGTATTGAATGGACTTGGTGGCGTTTTTTTTCCCTTGACGTTCTAATTTGTTCTAGTTGTTATATGTTGGTTCTTGTTCCGGTAATATAAAATTGTATTATGTTGTGTAGCTTGCTCTACCATGAACTTGCCTGTTCCTTGTTGAAGTCTAATTAGTTTTCTGATGCATGACATTTTTGATTCTCTAGACAACTGACATGTCTGGGTTGGATTTTTAGCAGTTTATAGACGTGTCTGCCATTCTGGATTTATTTCCATAGCTCACAAGGATGAATCCCTGGTGTGTATTTACTACTACATTTTATTTGATTTGCTATTATACTGTTTTCTTAAAATTTATTCCATGCAATTCCATCCAATTGGGTACCTTATGGGTTCCAGAGGAGTATCCCAGTTCATAGGGAAATTCTTCACAAACAGTGCATTGGTTGTGTGGTTTTTGTCGATTAGGACTTTGCCCATGTAATTCAGTCTAAGTTCTTTTCTTCTTCTATAACTTAGCAGACTGTGAGGGGTATTATTCCTAGTGCTACCTCTAGTGCGGCTACTAGTGATGTTTGATCTTGAGGCTCCGCTACTGTACATAGTGCCTGGTGCTGTATTTTGTTCTATAATCTAAAACAATTAGATGGTATTACAGAAACAGGACTAGCTTTGCAGTTACTCCCTGATCTTACTTCGAACGTGCTGCGCCTTTAATCTTGACCAGATACGTGAGAACTCTAGTGACCTATCTACACAGAACCCAACAACCCAGCGGAAGCAGTAACAACCATTCGCAGCTAAGTGAAACCTATAAGCTGCCACATGACTTCTTTATAAAACACTTTACCATCACACGTTGATGCGTATTTTCTGTTAAAGATTATTCAATTTCTTTTTAAAATTGATTGAACAAATGAGTATTAAATCTATTAGTTGCTGGGTACCTACACTGTTGAGCTAGGTGCAAGAGGTCTCGTGGCTGCATGAAATTCTTCTTCTTCTTACTCGTTCGTCCTGACAAGGACGTTGGTTGCGTTGTGTCTGTTTATACCGGGGCTGCGATATCTGTGCCTTTCGGCCGACACATCCGACTTCAGCACGGCAATTTTTGTGACCAGGTTTGCCTTCCCTCTTCGATCCCTACTCTCTCAGCCACTCTGCAGTGATGCAGTCTGTTTCCAGGATCACCACGTGTAGGTGGAGTAGGGTCTTGGTCAGCTCTGGTTCGCTGATCCTGACCCAAGCAGTCAAGCTATGGGTCGTTGACTGCATTCTCTCTATTGTTTTAAAGACAGTCAAGAACAAGGGTGCTTAACCCTTTGAGCCCGCAGCAGAACTTTCACTTATACCCAGTTCCCGAGCTTCCTGGTCCAAATCGTAAAAATAGCGGCACTATTATGACATGTTTAACAGTTTTTTTTACCTGAGTGAGAGTAAATTGCAATCAGAGATCGCGACCGGAGTGACAGGGGGAACCAAAGCGATCATATCACGTCAAAACATATCAAATAGCTAGGCTATTGTTATTTCATTCCGACTCGCAAAGAGTTCACGGTGTGTTTTTCTCTGAAAACCGAGAAAATGTTCCTAAACGGTTGAATATTTATTAGTCCCTGTTCTGCTAACAGCTCAAGTCGCTGGCCACAATAGCATTATTCAAATGTTGGAATAGTCTGTTGAAATAATAAAAAGTCTCTCCCTCCTGCTTTTGTGAGATTACAGGCTCACAGGAAACAGGAATTCTGAATGGCCAGTCTTCCCATATTGGTCTCAAAACCTGTGTTCCCCAATGAGAACAACAAATATCGACGTTAGAGATATTTGAAAATTTACTAGTCAAAAGTTTAGAAATTGCCGCACGTTACTCACCGAGATCTCTGATGTGGCAAAGAAAGAATGTGATTACTGCTTCCTCAAGTATGTCGTATAAGACTAATGTGAGGTTGTGAAAATGTGAAACAAATTGTCACATATACACTTCTGCAAGAGTATGTGCATGTTTCGTGCAGGATTCAAGTAAAGGGACCAGCTGGAGTGGTGGTTCTATGCTCTATAAGGTGATCAGCTGGAGTGGTGGTTCTATGCTCTATAAGGTGATCAGCTGTAGTGGTGGTTTTATGCTGTATAAGGTGATCAGCTGTAGTGGTGGTTCTATGCTCCATAAGGTGATCAGCTGTAGTGGTGGTTCTATGCTCCATAAGGTGATCAGCTGGAGTGGTGGTTCTATGCTCCATAAGATGATCAGCTGTAGTGATGGTTCTATGCTCCATAAGGTGATCAGCTGGAGTGATGGTTCTATGCTCTATAAGGTGATCAGCTGGAGTGGTGGTTCTATGCTCTATAAGGTGATCAGCTGTAGTGGTGGTTCTATGCTCTATAAGGTGATCAGCTGTAGTGGTGGTTCTATGCTCCATAAGGTGATCAGCTGTAGTGGTGGTTCTATGCTCTATAAGGTGATCAGCTGGAGTGATGGTTCTATGCTCTATAAGGTGATCAGCTGGAGTGATGGTTCTATGCTCTATAAGGTGATCAGCTGGAGTGATGGTTCTATGCTCTATAAGGTGATCAGCTGTAGGTTTGGTTCTATGCTCTATAAGGTGATCAGCTGTAGTGGTGGTTCTATGCTCCATAAGGTGATCAGCTGTAGTGGTGGTTCTATGCTCTATAAGGTGATCAGCTGGAGTGGTGGTTCTATGCTCCATAAGGTGATCAGCTGGTGTGATGGTTCTATGCTCTATAAGGTGATCAGCTGTAGTGATGGTTCTATGCTCTATAAGGTGATCAGCTGGAGTGGTGGTTCTATGCTCCATAAGGTGATCAGCTTGAGTGATGGTTCTATGCTCCATAAGGTGATCAGCTGGAGTGATGGTTCTATGCTCCATAAGGTGATAAGCTGGAGTGATGGTTCTATGCTCCATAAGGTGATCAGCTGTAGTGATGGTTCTATGCTCTATAAGGTGATAAGCTGTAGTGATGGTTCTATGCTCCATAAGGTGATCAGCTGTAGTGATGGTTCTATGCTCCATAAGGTGATCAGCTGGAGTGGTGGTTCTATACTTTATAAGGTGATCAGCTGGAGTGATGGTTCTATGCGCTATAACAGTGTTTTTCAGCTGGGGCGGTGCCACCCCTGGGGGCGTTTTCAAGATGTCTTGGGGCAATCTAATGGGTCGCAACGATTGGGGGTCGCTGCTTCCATTCAGGGGGGCGTTGTATACATTTTTACAAGAATCAATATGAAACAATTACAAAAGATATTCCCCTTCGCATAGCTTGTAACACGATAGTTTTTATTTGCCTTGCGTCCCATAGAGTGTTTCAAGGATTCCAAACGCAAAATTTAATGCTTGTGATGTTACCATTGTCAGGAGACAGTAGGCGGAGATTCATGTCCCTTCAACACTCGAAACATTCATTAGCCTCTCGACACACCCAAGTTAACCTTCTCTCTCCAGTCTCGACACATATTTTCTTCTGGAAAGACATTTTTGTTGGGAAAAGAATTCAGTTTTCCAATGTCATCGCATGTGCGACAAACGGAGCACCAGCTATGGTTGGTCGTCATCGTAGGTTTCATGCCTACTTAAAAAATGTGGCACCAGGTGTTTTAACAATTCATTGTGTTATTCATCGACAACTTTTAGTCGCCAAGCATCTTAGTGACAGACTCCACAAATCATTGAACTGTATTATCAGTGTTATTAGCAAAATTAAGCGCATTCGTTGAACGATAGATTATTTCGTACACTTTGTTGTAATAATGGCGAAGAGTTTGAACGTCTTCTCCTACACACGGAAGTACGATGGCTGTCCAAAGGTAACTGTTTAAAAAGATTATGGGCATTATTTGATTTCTGTTGTAGAGTTTTTGGATTCAATCAAAGAAGATTTTAGCATCGAAAGAGAAGTATTGCGAAACGATGTAGCCTATATTTCAGATATATTTGAAAAGTTAAATGTGGTTCTTCTTAAGCTACAAGGAAATGAGATCAGTCTGATTAAAGTGAAAGGAATTATCATGGGGTTCATCGACGAATTGACAATATATAAAAATAATCTTAGTCGCCGAGAACTTTCTCATTTTCCATGTTTACTACAGTTAGGTGGGGACAAGCTTGATGATTCCGATTTATGCATTCATTGCAGTCATTTGGACGCTATTAACAATGATATGAGCATAAGATTTAAGGACTTGCAAGAACTAATAATACCGGACTGGGTGATTAATCCGTTTGAATCAGACGTGGAACTAGTTAGTGAGCGTTTACAAGAAGATTTAATTGAGCTACAAAATGACTTCGAGGCAAAAGCACGATTCAGTCACACACATTACGAAAAATGTTGGATGCAGCGGAGGATTGCGCATCCCGTTCTTTGGCGTGAAACTAAATTGCTAATTACAGCGTTCCTAACGTCGTATTTGGTGAAGAAGGGGTTCAGTGCAGTAGTGATGCTACTACAAAAGCAACGAACACGACTGCAGATTTCTAACAGCAGATTTCAGACTTCTTTTAACTAACTTTGAATCAAATATTACAAAACTGGCTCATACCATACCAAGCGCAAGGATCTAACTAAGCTTCATTAGTAAGTATATTTTTATATAATTATATCATTATTATCAACTAATAATATAATTTTTCCAATTTTTTCATGTTTAAAGTGGTTACATAAAGAGAGGCTTAAATATTCAGATTTGAAGATATATATGTAGTCATTTAGGCGCTATCAAAATGATATGATTATGATAGTTAAAGAGTTGTAAGAACTTATTTTATATCATTTGCTCCGCCAATTTGTAATTCAAGGATAATGAACCTGTGGTGTATATAACTCCGTACTTAAACACATATTTAATATAACTATGCTTTTATACAGTTGGGCGACCGCAGCTGAGGTTCAAAGATGTGTGCAAGCGAGATATGAGGGCACTGGACATAAATCCAGCAACGTAGGGGGGTGAAGCTGCCGATCTCACCAAGTAGAGATGCTATTTACGGCGCCAACTCAGATTGGGCGAAGAGAGGCTCACACAACAAGCAGAAGAGAGGAGAAAACGTCGAAAGGAGCACCAGGAAAATAAGCAGCTGAAGGCTGTCACCTCAGGGGCGCATTCCCATAGTCAGTTATGACTGAAGGGGCTATTATTATTATTAAGCTTTTATAAATGTGCTTTCTCTTTGTCTTTATATTATAAGAAAAGATAACTCATTAACTGCATTGCTTTTTAAAAAGTGTGGTGGAATATATTTACATGTGTGCGTGTTTGTGTGTACACGATAAAGAGCAAGGGAGTGTTAAAATGAGTTCATAGTGGTGTTGTTGACGAATATAAAACTGATACAATTTTGTACTGTCCGTGCAGGCTGGGATCTCCGAATATTGAAATTTGTCAAAATTGGCATTGCGGGGGGAGGTTGTGCATTGAAATGAATATTTATCCTAGTAAGCGGAGGTCGCAAGGAGGCAGCCCCTCCACCATGCAAAGGCACAACAGGCCAATCACCTGTTTGCTTTAAACTTTTGATTACGAGAACTACAAGACAGAAAACTGGACTATAAAGAATGAAAACGAAGATGAAAATGATTAGTCAAACTTTCCTCTTATCTCGATAGATTTCCCCGTCGTCTATCACTCAGTCAATCAAAAGGAGTACATCAGTCAATCCTTCGGTGTGTCAGTCAATACATGAATCAGTACGTTAATAAATTGGACTTTTAATATATTTCTGGGGGAGGGGCTGGTATGGAATATTAATAGTGACAAATAAAAGTGTATTAAACTATAAACCAGCCTAAAAAGACATATTTTTCCACATTTTGTTTCTAATATCGTTTTTTCATATTCGATACTTGCACACTACGATACATGTCCAGGAAACTCTTCTAAGGGCAGGAAGGGAAATAACTCCAAGGGAATATTCACTGCTGAGCAAAAACCTACGAGTAATAGGATTTTACCGACTTGTCCATGTTTGTTGAAATTTTTTGTGGTTTAAATTTTTTACAGGATGGGGGTAACCAGCCTCACGCCCAACCCTCCTTAGTCGCTTTCTACGACATGCATGGCAGGGAACAGTGTTACTATTCTTTCCTCCCCTTTCTGGCCTCGGTAACAAACGGGCGATTTTATATTTTACGGGCACGTAATGTTTTTTTTTTTTTTTTATGTAAAACTTTTGCCTCGTTTTGGCGAGGCGCGTTCCGTTCAACCTAGTCGGTTATATTAGGGCGCATGTCCAAATATAAAAAACCCTTAGGTCTGGGATTGATATAATTATGGCACGTAATGTGACATTTGAACGCCAAAGTAATGACAGAAATAAGGTTATCATTATGTATAAAAGAAAATATTACTTACAAATAACTGTTTCCAACATATACTACTTGAAGCGGGTAAAATGTTTTTGGCCGTTTCTTGATATTCTGTTTATTCTGATGTTAGTAAACAACGCATCTGTTATGTTATAGTGTTGCACGTTAAATTGGAAACTATCCACCTTTTTTTGTAGCGCAGAGCAATACTCTGTGTTATCTCCCTTAGTCTACAAGAGAAACGCCTATTCGTCAAGATAATCAAATCGTCGTATTTCCTCTTTAACCACGGTTAACGACTTGGAAGACAAGGCGTATCTTGTCTGTTGTATTCATACGTCAGCGTTCAGACATCAATCGGCTTGCAGTAGACAAAACCAGACGATTTGAGCTCGGAAAAACAGAATCATTATAAACTCGTTAGACCAGTGTTTCTCAAGCGGTGTGCCGCGGCACACTAGTGTGCCGCCGCGACTATCACAGTGTGCCGCAAAAATTTTGTAAATTTACTACATGAAGCATATTTTTAGTGAACATGTAATGTAAAACTGATCTTACAGCTTGAATTCATTCAATAATAATTGGATCTATTAAATACTTTGAACAAAAGTAGATATACGAGGTACTTCAAAATTATTTTAAACAATTAAGAGAAAATCAAATTGAGAGTTTTCTTTATTCTACAGTAACCACAAATTAGTGTATTTAAATTAGTATATATCACTGTAATTTTTTATTTAGGCACGGGGTCGCAAGCTGCAAATTTTTAGAAAACTGAAAAGTGTGACATGAACACAAAAAGGTTGGGAAACACTGCGTTAGACGATGGAAGGGGAAAATATATCTAAACAAAAATTATGTCATAGTTAGAATATCGGTCTTTGTGGTTAGTCATACAACTAAGGATGAAAGAGTTAGTCATACAACTAAGGATGATAGAGTTAGTCATACAACTAAGGATGATAGAGTTCGGCTACATTATTTCAAAACGGAATGTACAGACGAAAGTGCAGATGTAACAAATATTCTTGTTTTCATTCTTGTACATGGAATACCAGTTCAATTTTTAGGGCAGGTCTTCTTAACCTGTTTTGTGTCATGAACTCCGTAGATTGTACAGTAGTTGGGAAAAAAATGTATATAAATGCATAATTTAAAATTATACATTCTAAAATTTAGGTTATATGCACGGAACAACTAAAATCCCTTCCGGACCTCCAAGGCTAAGAAGCCATGCTGTAGGGGTTAGAATGTGAAGACTGTATACCATACAATGTATTTTTTTAAAATCTGTATTATCTATAAAAAGATAAATGTAGTCTCATAGCAGATACTGCCTTAGGACAGTGAGACAAAAATAAAAATAAAACAAATGTGTCACAAAGATATCACTGACATACTCAAGATATACTGATGCACATTAAAAACGCACCACTGATATATACTGATGCCGAGAAGCTGGAAAAAAAAGTGTGGGAATGGATTTTCCCGTGTTTGTCATGAGGTAGAGAGCGAATGACTGCTGGAATGGAAAGTGCATGATTCAACCCACGGGTTTGTGTACAGACTACATGAAAACAATGAAAGTTACACGTGCAACACGATTCCCAACAGCTATGACCCTGAAAATGTGTACGCGTTGTGGCAGTATACGCGGTATAAACAGGCCGTTGAGACAAAACACCCAGTACATGTGCTTGAAATGCCACGACTATCTGAAAACGACCGCCAACGAGCCATTGGTATGTTGGAGACCGGAATGAGCTCGCGGGCCATCGCCAGAAGGATGAATTGCCACCACAGCACTATTGTACGTCTCAATGAACGTTACGGAACCACTGGCAGTGCCCGGGATAGACTTCGGAGTGGCCAACCACGAGTTACTACCCCTGCGCAAGATCTTCATATTGTGCTGAGTCACTTAAGGAATCGTTCTCTCCCGGCAAGTCAAACAGCAAGAGCAATAGTGGGTAGACGTGGGCAAGTCTCTCGAATGACAGTCATACGACGACTCAGAGATACAGGCCTTACTGCAAGACGACCTTATGTTGGGCCAAACTTGACTCACAGACATCGTCAGCAGCGCCTGCAATGGGCAGAGTAACATGTCAGATGGACTAGACTGCAGTGGAATGCTGTCCTATTCACAGACGAGAGCAGATTCAACATATCCTTTGCTGATGGACGTATGCGGATTTGGCGACGGTGCGGAGAGCGCTTTGCAGATTGCTGTGTTCGTCAGCACAACCAATTTGGAGGTGGCAGTATTCACATTTGGGGAGGATTCAGTTTTCACCATCGCTTGCCTCTTTACGTCTTCCGTGGAAATGTTAATGCTGTGACATATCGAGATGAGGTTCTGGATGCATTGGCTGCTCCTGCGTTCACAAATTATCCAGACTTGCAGCTTCTCCAGCAGGATAACGCACGTGCGCACACCGCATGCATTACACAGCAATATCTACAGCAGCAGAACATTGTGACGATTGATTGGCCTACCCTATCACCAGACATGTCCCCTATAGAACATCTTGGGACGAGCTTGGACGCAGAGTCTACAGGCAAGATTCTCCAGCTAATCTGCAACAGCTCGAAGCTGCTCTTACACGTGAATGGGACTTGATTCCCCGGAATATCCTTCAGAGACTTGTGCGTTCCATGCGGAGCCGCTGCCAAGCTTGTTTGCAAGCACACGGTGGACATACCAGATACTGAGGATAGTGTGAATGAATTTTTTTTATTGGTTGCATTTTTGGTTTTCTCCCTTGCCTGCACAGAATGCAATGAATTTGATAACAGTCAAATGTACAAATTAATGACCAGCATGGATTCATAGGAAAATGAATAAAGATTCCAAATATGTAAACTTGTAAACACTTATATTTACATTTCACACTCTGTTCCTGGATTATACAGGTGGTGCTTTTTTAATGTGCTTCAGTATATAAAAGTCGAGCGCTTCTGGACTTTGCACTAAAATGCACGACGTTTAATATAGCGGGCATCTTCTTTCGCACCAAATTCGCAAGTATATGTTTTAAAATAAATAGAAAACATATAGTAAAGTGTCAAAAAATATACAATGTTATTATTATTATTTTTTTAATGCCGATTGATTTACTAATATTTAACAATGTGTTATTTAATCACGCTTCAAATTAATTAGTTAATTTGTATTATTATTATTATTTTCGTTTGTTTGTTGATTTTAATAGGAACTTTATAAAGCTGTCATTGCCACCGCATGAAAATCCTATCTGTAACTCACCATTATACCCTAGACAGCAACCACGCCTTCAGCATCACAATAATCACCCAGTTACTGCTGTTGTTGATCAGAACTGATATCATTTCACTCCGGGCAAATCCATAGGCTCTCAGTCGTCCTCAGCAACTGTCGAAGGGTATGAAAGCTAATTGTTCCTGTAGCGCGCTGGTTGTATTCACGATTGAAGCATCCTCTCATTTGTCCATCCCTGCTAGTCTTATGTTTGATGCCAAATTCCAACAGTCTTATGTTTGATGCCAAATTCCAACAGTCTTATGTTTGATGCCAAATTCCAACAGTCTTCGCAGTGTTGGTTCACCTATTACAGTGTCGTTCTCTAACAAGCGGTCATCAACTGTCCTTAGTATGTCTCTCTTATCCATATCTAGTGTCCCCACTATGGGTGCTCTCATAGCTAGTCTGTCAGCTGTCTCATTGCCCTGTATCAAGTTACAAACAAGGAGAAAAGCCCAAGTACAAATTTTAAGAAAAGTTGTTGTCTGCATCTGTCGTGATTCGAGTGAAATTTCGGTCACTTTTAGCTGAGTGTTCAGCCCTGTCCTGATCTCTATTGTTGTCTACGCCCATTTTTCTGTCCTATAGCTTCAAATAGCGCTATTTCTGGCGTTGGTCATGTCAATCTTTCGTTGGACAGGCTAAATTCCACCCCTCTGCACGTGGACAGCGGCATCTAGCTAAAGGTCCTTTTATTGTAAATAACGGCTATTTCCCTGTTTTCTTTGATTTACAGAGAACTCGTGGGCCCGGGGGAGAAACTTTAACTTTTCATCCTTCCGCCCGCGTCTAAAATCACGGTCTCTGGTCGGTCGTAATAACTGCATAGTGTTGCTTCAGATTACGTCTTTTTCCTGTATCTCAAGTCGCCAGGGAAATATTTCCCTGGACCCTTATGTCTTGTTACGTTAGATCCTTGCACGTGTAAAAGCCACCTGCAGACTTTATCTTGCTATTTGAGAGAGGTGTCTCTATCACTCAATATCATTGTCTAAAGAAAATACTGCCACTGGACAAAGTGATATTCTGCACCAGAGCTAAATAGCAGTTGTAGTGCATGAATAATTATTTATTAGGTAAGCACACATTTACCTCACCCGTGTGTTACCGGGGCCCGAAAGGAGAGTAAAGATTAGTAACACTGCACCCTACCATGCATGTCGTAAAAGCGACTAAGGAGGGTTGGGCATGGGGCTGGTTACCCCATCCCATAAACAACGTTTTACAAAAAAACTTCAACAAATATGGACAAGTCAATTACAGAATATAAATCAACTCAGCCGCCCAAAATAGAAGAAGGTCCTCTGGAAAAGAGGCACATGAAACAACCCAGAGAAAGCCGAAATGAGTCTGTGATGCCCACTAACCTGTTTCCGTCTATGAAAATCTCCAGGATTGGCACCTGTGATATTTGCAATCTATGTGAACAAGGGAAAACTGCACAGGTAGCAGAAGAAATGACAAATTACAGGATTTGTATCCTGGAACTCTGCGAGACACGGTGGAACGGCATATAGAGGAGGAGATTGATCACATGAGAAATGGTGTTGTCCTCAGGACATGAGGAGGAAAGAGCCCACCGCAGTGAAAGGGTGGCTCTAATGCTGTCTAGGGAAGCACATAAGGCACTTATAGAATACGAAGCAATGGGACCCCGAATTATAACAGCAAGGTTTAAAACAGCCACAAATAAAGTAAATATAAACATCCTCCAATGCTATGCACCAACAAATGATAAAGAAGAATCTGAGAAAGAAGACTTTTACATCAGACTACACAATATCTTGGACAAAAAGAAAATAAAGGACATCATAATTTTGATGGGGGACTACTAGCGAAAATAGGAACAGACAACACCGGCTATGAGGAAATCATGGGAAAGCATGGATTAGGTATGATAAACGAGGATGGGGAACTATTAGCTAACGTCTGCGCTTCAAATCAACTAGCTATAGGAGGAAGCATATTTCCACATAATAGAATACAAAACGCAACATGGATATCACCTGACCACAGAACTGAGAATCAGATTGATCACATATGCATAAGTAAGAAGCTTAGGCCATCATTGCATGATGTAAAATGTAAAGGAGCAGATGTGGTATCAGACCACCATCTTCTGTTGGCTAAAACAAAATTAAAACAAAATTTGCAACAATATATAGCTATAGACAACAGTATAATGTGGGATATCTAAGAAATCAGGAAATAAGAGAAAAACTTTCAATCACAGTATTCAAAAATACCAACAGCTGGAAGATGAAGCAGATACAGAAGACCTCTGGCAACAAGTAAAAAAATATTAAACGAGACATGTGAAGAAGTACTGAGAAAAAGAGAACATCAGCACTGTCACGCGTGGTTTTCACGTGTCTGCCTTAGACAAGACAAAAGTCTGTGTGAAGTCTGAGACAAGACAAAAGTCTAAGTGACGTCTCAGAAGATAGATGAGTTAATGTGTTGAATGTGGGTAGAGTGGCTTATAGTTATCAGGAGTAGAGAACAGATACTGACTCTCCCCTCCTGCCACTCGTGAACTATGTTTTAATTACTGTCACACTGCCTCTTTCTCTTCTTGGAGACAAGGTTTAGTACACATTAGTTACCCCACAAACAATCAAGATTGAATACAGATAGAAAGTATAGTCCGATCCGCTGAGTAATTTTCCAGTTTATTAACAACAACAAAAACCTGTGGTAAAGCAAAATTATCAATCACAAAAAAACCTCAACACAACATAATGCATGTATCAATGTAAGATACAGTCAAGGCTATTAATCAAAATAATAATTGGGCATAATTAATCCAGATATAAACTCCCAAGTTATAAGATGAATGTGCTGCTAATTCCTTCAGCAGGGAACTCTGAAATAATGAAGTTCCTACCTACACAAACTAAGCCGCTCGTCGTATTATCAGCAAACAGCTATTAAATTCACTAACTGTCCCTGTCCACAGTTTATTAAGAACTCTTTCCCTCTCAGCTACTTTTCTGAGTGCGCTCTCACAATTAGTCCTGCTCCGTTGGCATGCGTGCGCTTATACTCTGCATGGGTTACCGCTAGAAGGCGAATAGCTGCAGGAGAAATGGTGAACCTCTCTTCTCCCAGGTTATGCTGCTAAATCCGTGGAAAGAAACACATAACTCCAAGAGAATATTTCAGGACAAATTATGAGTCCTTTAGAATATACCAGTGCACTGCAGATCCGGGATCAAAAGGGCGACGCTGAAGGCACTCAGGTTTAATGATGCGTTGGAGGTAATCTCACCACTAGCGGCGCAGACCCAACCACTCTTGTGAATGCGTGTGATTTTACGGGCGATGTATGCCGTAGACACCAATGGAGCATGGGCGCCCCACTTCTCGGAGAGGTGGCGTTAACAAATATTCCCCGCAAGGGAAATTCCCCGGCTGACCCCGCAATAGGGAGTCGGACTGATAACAAATACAGTTGTTGGGACACCCCGACGTGAAAAGGTAGCTGGTTTATCCGGCCTTTGTAGGAAGGCAGGAAGATAATTTCAAGCCGATGGCTCAGAACTCTGTCGGAGTGAACCGGGTGTTGCTGCAATGAAAACATAGTGAAAAAAACCACTTATAATCTAGTCAAAATAAATCATAAAATGTTACAACATTAAAGAAAGCCAGTGCAGACACAGGTACAGTTTAACTTAAATTCAACCCATCCCTTCTCAATAGTATCTGCTGGCCAGGGCTGACCTGGTCCCACCGTTTTATCCCTCCCCCCTCCTCTCTCACTGACCGTCAACCAGACAAGCGAGCAGATACGGGCCGGGAAGGCGTACTGCTACCCTCGCAACTTTGCGTAATCAGGTTACCCGCGACTGGTGCTGGGACTTTTTTTTTGTAGGTAAACAAACCTGACCGTTAGCTGGCGCAGAACGGACCTTATAACATTTGTTAGTCTGGCCTAAAGCACAGGCGTTTAAAAAACAATCACCAGGCTGGCTGTGGTTCATATGATCTCATTACATTTACAAGAATCTATATGACACAACATATATGTCTACTGTTGGGAAATCTTTAACTGAGTTTAAAAGTAACCATTCAGTACACAAGTAATCAATTAAAACAACCTAACAGGAAGAAACAATTTATACACCACTGTCACGAGAGGGTTGTTTGTTATTGAAATATTAATGTATCCTGGACACGAAGTTGTATCAGGTGATATCAGGATAGTGCCAGATAAGATACTGGTCTTATAAGTAATACCCCCTTCTCCGAAAAGAGTAAGGGTGTATGGACATCAAAGGTAGGATCAAGCTGTATAAGTTCCGAGAGAAGATGGTAATGTATTACTCTAAGTTCCTACATGCTCCTCTCAAGATCCTCCTCTGTTAATATTAATAGCTCTGCTAGGGGTATTAACTAAACTATCTACCAACAAGAACTGTAACTTAACTTAAATAATTTAAGTAAGTCTGCTGGTAAATATTTACAATTTATTTTTACAGGTTTTTCTTTTCCTGTGTGAAAATCTTTCACCGAACTTAAAATTTTATTACATCATTAAATAAATAAAATCACTTGTAAAATGGTCAAAAGTATCTAAAGTCTTTAAAATTTTAGGAAAGTTCTTCTCTCTTGGTTGAACTCACTCTGGTTGTAGAATATCTATATCTTCATAATACTTTTATTTCACTGTCATTTGATTTTTAGGCTATCACTGGCTATAACTATGCCCAAAAAGATGTCATCATTAGATATGTCTTTCTTAGAATAGTGGTTTTACTGGGTACTCTGAATAGTAGCCTTGTGTGGCCACTTATCTGGTAAACTGAAGCCTGTCACACTTCTTACATGGAAAGAAAAGTCACATGAGATTCCTCCAGGCAGTGGATACTTGGTGGCTGTCCCTATGAACAACAAGGGCGCTCGCACCACTAGTTACTTTCAGTAGTGGCTGACTCTTTAAAGTGCACTTGGATGACAGGATATAACCTGAAACAAATTTGATTAACCACTATAT
Organism: Oreohelix idahoensis; assembly: GCA_024509875.1. Lineage (NCBI taxonomy): Eukaryota > Metazoa > Mollusca > Gastropoda > Stylommatophora > Oreohelicidae > Oreohelix > Oreohelix idahoensis. The sequence continues at coordinate 17,595 of JAMPIV010022279.1, forward strand.
TGTCTATCACTATCCCTCTATTACAGATGTAGGGGATGAGAGACAGTTTCAGACAGTGTGCAAACAGACGCACAGGGCATAATATATCAGTAACAACACAATCCAGGTCACTGTGAATACAATTTTCCTCCAAATCCTTAGTTAGAGCCCTTTGTCCATTATCCGCCTCCATACAATTATTAGGTATAAAATATTAAGTAATAGCTTAAACAATACAGTAGTACAATTCCTTTCACCCTTTCCTTTGTTCCTGGTGTGTGTCCCATTCCATCAAGAAATAATTCTTTAATTGCTTTTCTAAAACCATGGACACCCTTTCTGCTTCCATTCTTAATTTATTTGAATATACACAGGCTTGGTTTAGCCTCCAGAAATACACAGTAGTTTGAAACACATCTACACACTTCCTAACGCACAAGTTATTTAATTAACTAGAATTATATATATATATATATATATATATATATAAATCTATATATATATATATATATATATATATATATATATATATATATACTTACTTACTTACTTAGTCGTTCCCCTTCTACCGTGAGGTGTAGAGGTTTGGAAGAGAGAGCGCCAGACTATCCTATTGGCTGTCTTCCTCCTGGCCTGGTTCCATTCTAGTCCTCGGTCCTTCAAAGATTGTCTAATGTTGTCCTCCCAGTGGACTCTGGGTCGTCCTGGGGGTCTGGATCCCTGGCTCTTTGTTTGACATACTTGTCGTGGTAGCCGATCTTCTCCGAATTTGCAGACATGGCCAAACCATCTTAGTTGGGACTGTTCTACTTGGGTCTGCAGGGGGTGGGATTTTAGGCCTTGACGTATCGTCTGGTTTTGGATCATATCTCTTCTTGTTACTTCAACCACCTTCCTCAGATACCTCATTTCTGAGGTTTGGATCTGGCTTTTGTGGGTTGTAGTCATTGCCCATGACTCGCATCCATATGTCAAGACTAGGACGTAGGTGGAGCGGTATACAGTTTTCTTACCAACGTCTCTCTTGCTGAGGAATCCTCGATTTATGGCCTGAAAAAGTCTCCCAGCTGCTGCTTTTCGAGTGGCCAACTCTTCTTTGATGCCTCCCTTTCGGTTTATAATAGCTCAGAGATATTTAAAGTGGTCGACCTGCTCCAGGACCTGTTCTCCCAGCTTAATCTGATGTCTTCTTTCTTCTGTGATATCACCATGGATTTTGTTTTAGAGCTGCTTATGACCATCCCTCTCTTCTCCAGCTCTTCCTTCCAGACTATCAGGTTGGATTGGAGATGTGCCTCTGATTTAGCAATCAGGGCAACATCATCAGCAAATGCAGCTCTGAAATACAGATCTTTCTCATCTTCCAGTACCCCACTAAATACTTTCTTGTTCTCTCCTTACATGCGTTGATAACATCGTCCATGAGGAGTATAAAAAGATAAGGTGACAGGATATCACCTTGTCTTACACCAGTGGTGGTCCTGAACTCTTCTGACTTATGGTTTGCTGTCCTCACATAATTTCTGCAAGACTTGTAGAAGCTCTGTATAGCATGAATCAGTGGTGCTGGAATGTTCTTCCTTGCCAAACAGTCCCAAAGTTTGCTCCAGGGGACCCTGTCAAACGCCTTTTCCAGATCTTTGAAACAAAGATGAATCTCACTCTTATACTCAAGGGCCTTTTCACTCAGCTGTCTGAGTGTGAAGATTAGGTCGTGAGTACTTCGGTTTGCTCCGAATCCGCACTGGATCTCATCCAATTGTGGCTCAGCTAGACGTCGGAGTCTCTGCTCTACGATTCTAGGATTCTAGAGTAGATTTTACCAGGGACACTGAGAAGGGATACGCCTCTATGGTTTCCACATTGTCGATTGTCACCTTTTTTGAAAATTGGTGTTATGATGGCAATCTCACAATCCTTTGGTATGGTCTTGTTGCACCACGCTGCCTGTAGGACCCTTAAGAGTAATATGTCACCCGATGCTCCCATGTACTTAACCATTTCTGGTGTTATACCATCATGCCCTGCTGTTTTGCCCATCTTGATTTTCTCCAGTGCTTCCTTCAGTTCTTCCATCTTTATGTCATCTTCATCACCATTGGTTTCCTCTTCTGTGCTAGTGGTTATCATTTCTGATGCTTGACCTTGCTCACCATCAAGGAGTTCTGAGAAATATTCTTTCCATCTTTCCATTACTTCCTTCGGGGCAGTAAGCAATTTGCCTTGTTTGTCCTTTATATATTTGAGAGGGCATTGTTTTTCCTTCCTCATGTTCTTTAGGGTCTTATAGAACAATTTATGGTTTTCTTGCGCATCTTTTTCTAGCATTTCTCAAAATTCTTCCCAAGACTTCTGTTTTGCTGCTAGCACCTTGTTCTTTGCTTCTGTTCTAAGTATCACATATTCTCTATATTTCTCTATTTGTCCTGCTGTGTATTTAGCTCCTAAGTATTGTTTCCTAGCCATTTTCTATCTCTTATTTTCTCATTGACTTCTTCTGTCCACCAAGGTGTCCTCTTTCTCTTGTTCCGAAGTCGGACTTCACCACATGCTTCTGCAGCAGCTGTCTTTATGATGTTCTTGAATTTAAGCCAGAGGGTTTCCAAGTCATCAGGTTGTTCTTCTGTGTTTCTCATTGCAGTAGCAATAAGCCCCTGATATCTGGTCTTAATTTCTGGATCTCTCAGCTTGTAGGTCTTCATGTTAATTTCTCCCGTTTGTTTACTTGGTTTCTTGCGTGATGTTGGGCAGTTCCTAGGCTGAGCAACTCTTTCAGTTGTTCTTTTGATTGTAAGCAGGTAGAGATCACTTCCAATCTCTGGCCCCCTCAACACTCTAGCATCCCGGACATATTTGAATGAGCTCCTAACAATGGCATAGTCGATCACTGACTTCTCATTCTTTGTTGGTTCACATCTTGTGTATGCATGTATGCGCTTATGGGGGAACTTTGTGTTTGTAATGATCAGATTCTGCTCACTGCAGAATCTAAGGAGTCGCTTTCCATTTTCATTGAGAGTGTCTCTGGCATTGAAATCTCCGAGCACGATAACTTCATCTAGGCAGTCATCCACTGTCCTTTGAAGCAGCTCGAAGAATTCCTCCTTGACCTCTGCTCTCTCATCCTCATTTGGCCCATACACTATGACCAGGTTGACTATGGTTTCTCCTTCTTTTAGTTCTGTAACCATAATGCGCTCCGAGACAAAGTTCCATCCCTTGATACTATCTTTTTGGTTTTTGGCCACAATGCAACCCATGCTCCCTTTTGCTCTTTCATGTGTGGGTACACCACTGTAGAGCAGCGTGTTGCCATCGAGATCCATGACTCCTTGTCCCTTTTTCTTTGTTTCCGTTATAGCCAGGATTTCTAGTTTTGCTTTCCTCATCTCTTCCACCAGCTCCTCTTCTTTCCCATTTATACTTCTTGTGTTCCAAGTTCCATAAGTCGTAGTCCGTAGTCCGTTCCAATTCGTCGCCTTTAGAATCAGTCCGGTGTTCTCTCTTGTAGTTCGCGTAATCATGTTTTAAAGCAAACAGGTGATTGGCCTGTTGTGCCTTTGCACGGTGGAGGGGCTGCCTCCCTACGGCCTCCATGCAGGCCGCCCTCCTCCTTTTTTCAGCCGGGCTTGGGACCGACCTATGCGGAGTTTATATATTTATACATTCTTTCTTACCCTAAAGTACATACAGTTGAGCTGTTAATGGTCACGCAGTCTGCTCTCAGATGCAGAAAGAAAAGAAGTCTCTCTCTCTGACAGAACTGGCGCTTCTCGCTGTATTTGAATTTGTATTATGGCCTCCTTCCCATTTAGGGCACCTCCTATATATAGGCCAAGGCCGAACGACAGAGGGAGCTTTACTGCTAAAGTGTGTTTGCGTTCCGAAATACAGGCACACATTTGTCCAGATGTGCAAATATGAAACACTAGTAATCTACATATCCTCCTTATTCCTGGACCGATTTCCTTCACTGTAGGCTTAGAATACTCTCTGTATTATTCTTTCTTTTTCTAGATAATTGTCTTTTATTATCATACTACCATCTTTTCCTAGGCTTAGCCTAAACAGCAAAACTTTTGACTTACCTGGTGTCTCGATGCATTCAACTCGAGATTTCTCCATTCCTATATTACTTGCCGTGGAAATTTTTGCACACTCTATTAATTGAACATTCCTATTTGGGAATTCTTGACTTCTGCCATGCTGTTCTTCGCTCATAAGTCTGTAGCTTACCTCCAATTAAATCAAGGTTACACGGATTTGAGCTCGCCGTTGTTAGGCTAGTACGTGTGTAAACACTACACATGAAGATGCGATATCATTGGTTCATAAAGTATGGTGCGCCGTTTGGTCAGAATGATGAGTTGTGAATCCGACCTCACGACAACCACAGAGGCCGTAAAACAAGAAAATAGCTTATTGTTACACTCTGTATTAACCATCATTCTCTCGTGAAATAGATTAGATTTATGTACTCTTTGTGAAAAAGGGGGTTCTCTAGCCGAGCTTCCCTGTAGCAGTTCAAGGCACACAACTGTTGGGCTTAGAAACAAACCTCGTAAGTGGCATAACATAATATCCACATAAAAGAGAAAATACTATTATAGCTCCTGGTGTTTGTTGAGCGATGGCCGGACTATAAATTACTAGACCCCGCTATGATGGCTTACTCTGACTCGTTATAAATCCCAAGAATAAATTACTAACAAGTTATTTAAGAATGCTTACCGAGACTTGTGGAGAATATTCCTCACTAATTAGTTTGCAAACTGCACAGGGGTCTCTACCGCTCACGACAGGAATTTAGGACTGAAGCAAATTAAAGACAGTAGATTCTATATATAGTAGAATAGGGCACAGATGTTCAAGCGTGGGCTAACACGTGCATTGACATCTGCGTAGAGAATGCCGAAAACAATCGTAATAATTGCCCAGAAAATTTTTCCTGGCCACTCGCTACAAAAGACTTAGGCGTAACAGGGTGAAGGTTGTTACGCATAGTGAGTCCCATAATTTCCATGGCATCAAAGCACAGAGAAGTCTACATGACCGTCATCTCAACAACGCAGGTGTCTCGGACAAGTCGCCAAATCGCCCCTTCGTAATAGTTGAACAAAGTCTGGAATGGAATTATCCGCTATACATCGGATTCGTGGACTATGAAAAGGCATCTGACAGTGTAGACAGAGAATCACTTTGGAAATTGATGAGGCATTATGGAGTTCCCTTGAAGATCATTAACTTAATAAGGAAGACATATGAAGACATGACATGCAGAGTTCTTCATGAAAAACATCTTAAAGAACAGTTTATGATTAGAACGGGAGTGAGACAGGAATGCCCCTTGTCTCCATTTCTTTTCTTACTAGCAATAGATTGGGTTATGAAAACATCGACATTACACAATAGAAATGGAATCCAGTGGAATCTGACTAAACAGCTTGATGATCTGGATTTTGCAGATGACTTGGCTCTTCTGTCCCATTACCATTATCAGATGCAAGAGAAAATGAAAATTCTCGATGCGAGGTCACAACAATGGGGCCTGAAAATGGTCGTAAATTTTTAAAGATAGGTCTGACAATATCTATGGCCTGCCTGAGCAGAGTTGCTAGTGGTAAATATGTGAGAATAAAGGTGTAAGAAAATAGATTTTCGCGAGGTGATAGTGTAAGAGAAAGGTCAGTCTCTGGAGTGAGTAGTTTCTCTAATCCAGCATATTTATACGGCTGTATTTTAATCAGGCGAACTTTCTCTCCTTATATCAAATATAAGTTTCACTGCACCCACATACACACACAATTATGTGACGAATACGCACAGACGTGAAAACTATGGGTAATAGATATGGGTATGGGTTTGACCAACACATTAAATTAAGTTTTTGTTTAGTTTATTATCAATTAAACTTTACAACATCTCCAGTACTGGCGTAGGTATCACTTGGAAAAAAACCACTATGAACTATCGTGTCAGGTTGGTTGCCAAATCTGGCCCCAGACTAGCCTTGGTACTTAATAATAATGTCAAGGTAATCGCCAAAATTGGTGCGTTAATTGTTTTCCCAGATGAGTACTGTATCACCGCATATAGTGGTTGAAGTATGGCGTATTCGGGACTGTCACAGTCATAGAAAGAAGAAATAGTTCCTGTATTGTCCAACCTTTGGTTGTTGAGACAACTGTTACGTTATGCACACTGGTAATGATAAATCCTATCGGCTTTTCTCTGAGTTGAGTGCCGGTTATAAAAAAAAACAGCGAATTCCCCTGGGCATAATCCACTTGGGAAACCGTCTGTTATAGGTCGAGTAAACTGTTATACATTTTGCCACCGCGGGCTGATAAAATTGGATAGAAAAATCTGGTATTTTGCAAGTCCAGTTTAAAATTATTCTTATTGTTTATAGTTTGGCCTCTCTCATGAATGAAGAAAGAGGACCGCACAGGTCAAAATCGAAGACCCAATAATAACAATAACGCTGGTTGTTGATTGAGCCTAAATTAGGAAGAAACAAAACATTTAACCCAAAATGACAATACTATGCTATCACTCGTAGTGTGATCTCTGATCCTCTCTGTCCTCTAATTAACTTAAAAGGCACACGGTATCTTAGTCTAACCTATCGCGCTTCGCTTCAGCAGGTCCGGTTGGGTTTTAGGTATGCGCCTTTCCCCTCCCGCCAAGTAAAACACTCAGCGCACAATATCAGGGTTAATTTAATTAATACTCCTTTAACACATATCGCTGGTCATTACTAGCTATTTGATGGTTGGGGTCTATCGTTTTAACACGTGATATAAACACTAGTCATTTAAAAAATTTACACACAACGAAATATAATGCGCGTACTACTCTGTCACGTTTAACATTATACTTAAGTCCTCGAAAAATGGTTGATGGATTTTACTTTACTGAACCAATGGTAAGAGAATATCTGCGCGTTTTGCTATTTCGCTAGGCTTAACGCTCGGGAATAGCAGTGAATAAAATGGTAAAACTTTTAACACATTTAGTACTTAAGCACAACTAAAATATTACCACAATCAGAAATTTAAATCCCCACGGGACAATTTAACACTTTTAGCGAATAAAATGGTTCATAGTCTGGCGTGTTTAGATTCATCCAAAATTTCTGATAGACTGATAACTGACTCAGGAGAGACGGCAGAATATATACAGAGTTTAGTGTGATATATCTGAAAGATGGCAAAAGTCACACCTAGGACGTTTTCAGGAGAAATCGCGAGCTTGGCTTCACGAGATAAAAGATTCTACGGTTCGCTCCCCCGCTTATGCCGAACGGCATCAGAGAACCGTCTCTTGCGAGCGAACCGTCTTGACTATCTTCCCTTTATTTTAGATCAAATGCTTAATTCCCCTGAAAATATCGGACATCAAAGATGACCGGGAAATATTATAATCGCATTTGAAGTTGCTACTAAGTCTGATCAGTTTCATCACGTGCTTTCTGTCTCTTCCCGATGATTGACATGTCAGCTCGCGAGAGAATTCTGTTAAACAGACCGGTTCGCCCCCCTATCAACGGGCATGGTGCGAATAATAGGTAAACAAACCGTTAGCGCAAGAAAGACGGGAAAAACAGGCGTGGCTAAAATGTCAGTCTACAGACAGCGTATTGCGTGGGTTTTCTTCGTAGCAAAACGTAACGCTAATGAGGAGCAAAGGTGGGCGGATTTATGTAGTCTATTTACATATACGCGTCACAAAAATACACAGGGAAAAGACAAAGATTATGAGAATAAATGCAAGAAACGATAACAAGGTTGAAGAAACACCACTGAAGGATGTAGAATCGTACACAAATTGTGGCAGTAATATAGACAAAGTTGGAGGAACAGACAATGATATCAAAAAAAGAATACAAAAAGCAAGAGGAGCTTTCATTGCACTGGGAAACAAATGGAGAACAAGAGAAATCAAGTCCAACACGAAAATAAGAATCTTCAACTCAAATGTCAAGTCAGTCCTATAGTATGGCTCTGAGACATGGAGAGCAACAAAAACAACAACCAAAAAGCTACAGACTTTTATAAACGGGTGCTTGCGTAGAATAGAAGGACTGAAATGGTATGACAAAGTCACAAATGTGGAATTGATGACAAGAACTAAACAAGTGCCAGTGGAACAAGAGTTGAGAAGAAGACGCTGGCATTGAGAAAACCTGTTGATAGCATTACGAGGCAGTCCTTGTTCTGGAATCCACAGGAAAAGAGAGGCTGAGGTAGAAAGGTCAGTACAGTGATACAGTGAATAGAAATGTCAGTACCGTGAAACAGTGAATATAAATGTCAGTACAGTGAAACAGTGAGTAGAAAGGTCAGTACAGTGATACAGTGAACAGAAATGTCAGTACAGTGATACAGTGAACAGAAATGTCAGTACAGTGATTAAGTGAATAGAAATGTCAGTACAGTGAGCGTGACTTTGGATACATATATCAGTACATTCACTGAAAAAGTAAATGCAAATATTAACGAAATAATTGAGATAATGTAAAGAACTGACATTACGGTCATTGCGGAAGCTTTAGACTATAATCAGTGCAGTCTTTACAAATGTGGACATAAATGTTAGTACAGTCACTGAGACAGTGACACTAATGCTAGTACAGTAATCGAGACAGTGGTTACAGATGTCGGTACTGTCACTGAGACAGTTGACATATATGTCAGTACAGTCATGAGCCAGTTGACACACATGTCAGTACAGTCACTGAGATAGTTGACAGAAATGTGAGTACAGGCACTGAGACTATTGACATAAATGTCAATGCAGCCACTGCTACAATGGATGTAATTGTCGGAACAGTCACTTATATGATAACATATGTAATTTTTCAAAAATATAAATATCTGAGAAACACTGTGTTCCAGCAATGATGACACACTAACTGTAGACATCTCCTGTGTAAATGAATATCAGACATATCGGGAGGGTATCTGCCAGGAATGAATGACGTTTTCTTTAAAGAGAAAAAAAAACTACTCCTCTTGGAACTGATGTAAAAGAAACATTAGGATATACATTTGTGGACGGACGCCTGAAACATTCCTGTCTAGTGGAAATAGCGATAGGCCAAATTCAACATGTTTATCGTGACTTCTTCGCCCAACTGGGCTGTCTGCTGCAAACGGGAATTTGCATAAATGTTCTCCTGACAACGTTGTTTTCTTTTCCTTAATCATAGACGACAAGCAGCGGCTCTTGTTCCGCGCTTAATCTATTTATGGGTAAAATACTACTACTGCAAACACGGTTAGCTGTAGGGATAAATAACAAAGGATGCTCTGACAGTTGACCAAACATGCTGATTTAGTACGTTTTAGTACACTCTTCCACTACAGACCTGGACGGCGCGGTCTCAACTTTGCTACCGCGTTATAAGTGAGTTCACGTATATAATTTCTTTATTTTGACGTAATTTTAACGATGTTTGACAGAGATCAACAACCCGAAGGACGTCTAGCGTAAGTACAAGTAACTATAGACACATGCAAATGAGTGAAATACATGAAAGATATATTTATAAAGTACATATTTTATTTTGGATGTTGAAAAGAGCGTAATTTGTTCACTAAACTGGGAATTGCGCCTAATTAACCGGTGAATCGTTCAAATTTAAAACTAGTGCCAAGGGGGGAAATCGGCACAATTGGGGTCCAACCTCGAACCACGCGATCACGCGTTATATCGAAAGGGTGTTATATCGAGTCGACAGTGCTTACTCTTGCACAGTAATAACTTTACAATTGCGCAAGCACTAAAATAACACCACAATCGCTCTCGCATAACAGTAACATCGCAATCACAGTCGCACGCCCCTTCGAAGATCAAATATATACTTGTGTAGAGATTGTGACCAAAGTTTGTTACTTAGTACTTCAGACATTCCTATAATAGACTACTTCTTCTGTCGTATGACGTGACTCGTAGCAAATACTCTTGGTGACACGCCACGTTGACATATCACAAGGGTCGGACAGAATTCACGTTTGTGTTGAACAGAGTTCCATATTGGTGGAAGGAAGCCGAAGACAAATTCTGGCTTAATTAATTCTGGTATCGACGTCGTGATAGGATATTGGTTTCCGTTTCAATTTGCTCGTGATGTGGCCTGGAGTGATGTCATGCTGTGTTTTTTCAGGGTTTGTTACTCCTCGGTCCAACCTCGTCTGCACGGTACGATGTACTTTTCTCTTCGACACAGTGTATTACTCCCTTCTAATATGAGGAAAAGTTACATTGCGCACTGGATTCTTTCAGGGCATTCTCATTACTCTCCTCAGCTGCCCGTGGTATTTGCAATATTCTTCTGCAAAACCACATCCTCGTGGCATCCAGGGATATTCTTGCTTATTTATTGATTGTTCATGTCTCGCTTCCTTGAGATAGGATAGACTCAATGTACGACCGAAGAAGTCTGTTTCTTAATTCCATTTCCAACAACTTTTTGCATAAAATATTTTTCATTTGATCGAACACTGCTGTTGCTTGGACTATTCTACTCTTTACCTCTGAAATTCATCTTCCTCATATTTTATTATCGTACACAGGATATTTGAATCTATTGACTAGTGTCATCTGGAGAAGTCATTTTCTTCAAGATGGTCTTTACTTCTGTCTCTTTGCTTATTAAGTTAAAGCCTTTGCTTTCACTTTCAGTCATTATAGAATTATTCATTTCCGGTCACTTTTTTCACCTTTTTTGAAATTTAAAGTAACATCAACAGCGTGTCTCATGTTGTTTACAATGTGTCCACTGATATGCTTGTCATACCATCTATGGATTTCACTATATTTTCACTGTACAGAGAGAACAGTTCAGGGGATAGCATGCATCCCTGCATAACACTCTGTCTCATCAGCCGAATTATTAGTATCTAGCTGCCAGTTCTTTTAGCTGTTGTTTGTTGCCAGCACATGTTCGTTATTATTCAGAGGTCTTTGCTACCGATGTTTATGCTTTTTAACTTTTTACTAATTTCCTCATGCTTCATCTCGTGCAGTTCCTTATTGTAGTCAATGTCGTCTTTGCCTTCTGGAAATCCACACTGTTCATCAACAATTCCTGGTTGTAATTTTCTTCTCACTCTTATGAAAATTATAAATAGTATCTTGATCACTTGACTCATAATACTAATTTTGCTGTATGTCGCGAGAGGTTTAGATGTTATTAAAGAATAAGATATCCTGGACATAAAGGTATATCAGATGATACCAGGATAGTGCCAGATAAGAGACTGGTCTTATCAGTAATACCCCCTTCTCTGAAGAGAGTAAGGGTGTATAGACACAAAGGTAGGGTCAAGCTATGTAAGTTCCCAGAGAAGATGGTGATGTAGTACTCTGCGTCCCTAACTGCTACCTCTCCTGATCTGCCTCTGTGATTATGGTATTTAATATGTTTCCGACTCTGCTAGGGGTAATTTATATAACTATATTCACCAACAAGAACTGTAATTCAACTTAAAGAATCTAAGAAAGTCTTCTGGTGAATATTTACAATTTAATTAAACAGTTTCTCTTTTCTGTTTGAAAAGTGTTAAACTCAGATATTTTACAACATTAAATAAATAATAATAGTTAACAAATGTTTTTCTCATGGGTCAAAATGTCTATCATCTTGTAGACAACTTTCGCTTGCTTTGATCATTCACTTGTAGGAGTGTTTATTATTATTACTATAAGTTTATAGAAGCACTATACTAGTTTGGTCATCACAAACTGGTTGCGTATATGTTTTTATTGAGTCTGGATAAGCTGCACAGTTGCATTAAGCAACTTATCTTCGTCACTGCAGATGGCTCCCTTATATGCTGGATATACAATTCAGATGAACTCGTTCCAGTAGCTACAACGTGATGACGGGCCTGCTATCACCAACTGGCACTGCATACGTTGCAACTTTTGTAAGAGCAGCCTCTTCTGATTTTGAGACTTTTTGTTAAAGGATTAAACCTGCAATGAATTCAAACGCAATCCCTATATTTTTCTATCCATACCTCTCTTATGACACAGAGGGGGACGATAGTTTCAGATAAGCGTGCTAGAAGATGCACCAGGTATAGTATTGTTATCAACAATCATTTTAATTCAAAGTGATCACAATTTACTTCCATCTTCTTAATTATAAGTATTTTCCCATGATTCGCCTCCATACAATAATTTGGTTGTGAGTAAAACTATTAAATAATATGTCAAACGATACTGTGAATCAATCCCTTTCATCCTTCTATATGTTCCTGGTAGGTGTCTCATTCTATTCAAGAAATACTTCTTTAAATACATTTCCCAACTCACAGACACAATTAGCCATCTTTCTCAACATATTAAATTTTCCGAAGGCGGGTTTTGCCTCTAGAAGTACACATGAGCCTGTAAGTTTCATCAGAAGACACAGTCCATTCCTAGCACATCTTATACACATCGTATCGCACAGTTGGGTTTATTAATATAATTACCCACAATTATATACATTTATATATATATATATATATATATATATATATATATATATATATATATATATATATATATATATATATATATATATATATATATATATATATATAGATTCGTTCTTACCCTCAGGTACACCCACAGACTAGCCCTCAATGGTTGAGTAAGGTCTGCTAACAACTGCAGAAGGCAAACGCTGGCATTAATATATGCTCTGCTTTCCCCGCTCTTTGTGTATTTTTAAATCGTGACTGACCAGAGTTTGTTTCGCAAGTGTATTTATAGTCTGAGCTCGGCCGTAAGAGACGGAACTACCGAAGAATGCAATAACTATCCTAAAATGTGGGTACCGTTTGGCCTTTTGTACAATGTAGGAATACTACTTTTAAAAATTATCTCCGTTATTCCTGATGCGATTTTAGTCAATTAAAGTTTACCTTATACTACGAATTAGGCTTTACATATCTATATAATAATCTTTTTGGTTACTACTCGCATTTTCTGTTATGCATAGTTTAAACAACTAATCTTAGGCCAACCTGAAGCTTCGAATGCATTTAACCTAAGATTTCTCCCTTCCTATAATATTATTAGTAAAAGTATTACTACTTACGGGTAGAGTAACATCCCTAATATTGTTTTGATAACCTCTGCCAAGTGGTACTTCTTCTAAACTGCTGTAGTAATATCCCGAAGTTAATCATGTTACACAAAATAGGGTCTGGCCATCTTTATTCTCTCAGCAGTTGTAAACACGGGACCAAACAAGCGTTTTATTGGTCGGTGTATCATATCTTTTTACAATGTATGGTGCGCGGTAGGACCAGAGTTATTAGAATTCGTGATGTGAAACAGACGTCATTTCACGACACTGTAGTCGTTGCTCTTGATGACTTTAGATTTCTTTGCTAAAAGAATGAATATGGATATTGGAAGATCATCAAGTGAGAATTGATTGAAGCACATTACATTCAACAGTGTTGTTATCAATTCTATTCCAAACTCTTCCACAGCCTTGTCACATAAAAATTAGGTCGATCTCTTTTCCTCTTTGGCAGTATTTCGTTACATTTTTTGTGTGTACTAAATTACTTGCAATTTCCGTGGTCGACCTTTCTTTCTCTGCTGCCAATTAGATATTTGGTATTTTGATATCATTTTACACTCTCTTCAGTGATAATTCGTCATGCTTGCTTTAAGCTTCTTGGCTTTGCTAAGATTAGGCACAGGTAAAAACCCAGATGTGCCGGTCAGCGACCGAGCGATGGGCTTACCTAAGGCGTGCAGGGCGATAAATTACCAGTCTGTGGACAGATTACAGACACGCACTTGACAGTCGGATTGTTGTAATAGTTCCGGGCAGATGTAAGAAGCTGTATATAATTACTGACGAGAATAGTACGGAAATCTCACTTCCATATTTGGAAGAAATGACCTTTGCATTAATGCACAAAAATCTCCTAGTGGAAATATTTTGAATTACCCCACCAAAACACACAGATTTTGAAACTATTGGCCGGCATTCGAGATGTAGGAATAACCACATTTCTGATTGGGGCCTGGTCTAATAGTAAACAACACGTGCCAGGAACGAAAGGGGCAATATAACCTGACACTTTCGTCTGTTGAAAGAACTGTGAAAATTCACCTTGCACCAAGAAGACAACCAGACCTTACCAGAATAATACCAAATCGGACATTGTTGGAGCATATTGAGGACTTAGAGCTCAGCAAAACGCTACCATTTTAACATGAAAAACCGGAATCTGAGGAAGCTATAACACCAAGTCAAAAGTGGGAACTTATTGCTAAAATAACAACACCCCAGACCACGTGTCACCAAGCTGCCTTAAACTATTTCTCTGAGCCAGCAGTCTGTGTGCCGAAAGATTGACGTAAGTTGTACATTTTAAATTCTATATTTTGCATTATTAACATGTGAACTAATATGTATATATAGACACGTGAATATTAATATGTGAAAATTGCTAGTAGATGTCCAATCATTTGAGGCTGGCAACCTCAGCATATAGAATGGTAATTTCATGAACCACCACTACCAGGGCTGGTGACTACTTTATTGTGAGTTTCTTACAGAAAACCACACGCAGAGGTAGTCCCAAGTTCCATAAGGAGCAGGGAGTGAAGGGTGAAAGAAATGATGTACATAATGTATATCATTAACATTTTCAACGAGTGTAGATGTAAATGTAAACATATTCAATCTATAATGTTAACATTTTCAAACATGGTAGATGTCAATGTTTTCAAACATGGTAGATTTAAAAGGAAACACAATGCATTTATATTATTAACCTTTTTAACCAATGTACAATGTAAAGTTAAAGATACATCTATTCAATTTAAATGTAATGGATGGTTTTCCGCTCAATGGGATCAGTATTAATTCTCAGCGAGGGTAAAAGCTCTGCGGTAGATGGGATGGTGAAATGAAAAGAAGGGGCACATAAGTATTTGTCGGGAAACTCAATACTCAGAGGGTATGTGTTTCTCTTCTTTTGTGACGCTAGTTGGTGGTACCAGTTGAGAGTACAATTTCTGGAGCAAGTGAGGTTGTAAGTGGCCTGAAGTCGACGTTAGACACCATCATCAGACAGGTCTTAGAGACGCGGGACCAGCTTTGCAGTTACTCCCTGATTCTACTTGGAACGTGCTGCAACTCTTAATCTTAACCAGGGACGCGAGCGATCCAGTCACATATCCGCGAAGAACCAAAACACCAGCGGGAGTAGAAACCCCAGCAGCTAAGTGTACAAACAAAGGCTGCCAAGTGAAACTTCCCCTTATATTAATCCCCATTAACATGATATGTTGATGACCAATTTTTGTTAAAGAATTATTCAATTTTTAATACCTGTTCAAACCTAATTGATTATTAAATTTGTTACTTATATCTATCCAAATTTAAAGTTGATTTAATTATTTTGAATGTGTTGTATCCGTATGTCTCAGACAATTTCTTAAATACACGCAAAGAGAGCTACATAATAATAAGAAGAAATTCGCTGAATTAACTCAGCTGGGGGCTTGAACGAGCTAACGAATTATAAGATAACCTTATCCTTCACAAAAGTTGCCGGCTGATACAATATTTAACGTGCTCAGCCAATACAGCATTGTTCTCGTTTTTCTGAATATATTATGAATGCTTCCTGGAGGTAGAAGCATCATTATCCTTCTAACTACAACTCTGCCAAGAGTAATCTTGTGCGAAGGTAGACACCTTTGAAGACCCACATCAGTTACTCTTGAGTTTTGGCCACTGTTGGACCACTGCTGCAGATCTAAAGGGAGGCAACCCGTGACAAGCCTCAATTTCATCTGCTGTTGTATCATCTGGTTCCAGGGCCTTGTCTTCCTTCATGAGTCACATGACGTTTTTAACACCTTTATTGGTGTTCCTTCACATTTGTCTTGATTACTTAATTCTTGTCTTTCGTTTTAAAAGAGTTTACTTATATATTCTGCCCATTTTTTACTGCATTCTCCTGATCCATTAATATTGTTTCTACTTGTGATTTGTATTTTTCTGTGTGTACATAGATGTTATACCTTTTTGTGCAACACTTCGAGCTCTCTGCATCTCTTTATTTAGCCAGTCTTCTTTTACTGTTTTACTTTTGCTTACTGTTTATTTATTTAGTTTTCCGTTGACTCCATTGCCTTGCTGCTTCTTCATGCTTGTCTCAATGAACTTAAAAATGTCATCAATCATCCACTTCCGCTTTGCAGTCTTTTTTTTTAACGGCAGTGATGATATCTTTTGATGCTTAATACATGTTTTGACTCCTTAAGTATTTCTCATTATTCATCTACACTGTTTATTTGTTCGATGGTATTGTATCTATTCTGTACTGTATTGTTATAAAAGATCACTTATTTCCTCAACATTTAAAAAAAAATAAAATAAAATTTTGCCTCGTTTTGGCGATGCGCGTCCCGTTCAACCTAGTCGGTTATATTAGGGCGCATGTCCTAATATTAAAAAAAGACCTTTAGGTCTCGAGAATTATTTCCTCAACTGATTTAAAGTTGAGAATAATCTGTCTTGACATTTATGAAGCTCTCTTTACTTTCATTAGTTTTCTTCAAATGTATCTGTAATCGGTACATGATCACTGATCTAACCTGCTCCTGGTCTACTTTTCGCAGATACCAAACTGTATCTGTATCTAAGACTCCCACGCATAAGACTGTAGTCAATCTAATTACGCCACATTATTTTTTGTGAGTTTTATATGAGAAACAAACAATCTAACTTATCTGTGTCTGAGTCTCCCAACCATCGGCATTTATTTTGGTCAGTTCAATTACGCCCACTATTTTCTGGGGTATTCTATGTCGAGACGTGTCTAGTTTTCTTTATCTAAACTAGATGTATCCGGTTATCATGATTTCATGCCCACAATATCAGCTTGTCTCATCTTTCATGGCTTAATAAGTAATTACCACAATATGATTAAAACGTAAAACAAAATTGAAGTGGGCCAATAAATGTGAAGGGAGATAAATAGATTTTGCAAAATATATTCAGTTAAAAAGAGCAACAAGCAACTTGGAACGCCAGCGCCGCTGATTTTAATAAACTTGTGGGGAAAATAGTCCCCGGGGGGTCTCTAAGGAGTCACAGAACGAGTAGAACTACATCTTCCTCAGGCTTATCGTACGAGGAGACACTTATGATGTTTGACGTGGGGCTGACAATCTCACCTTGTAAAGACGAATTTCTGCAGACACACTACCATAAGAACCAGCTGCTGTTGTGATGTCATTCTCCGAAAGGAGATCAATAAAATAAAATAAAGGGAAATAAAAATGAAATTAAATGCAATGGAATAAAATAGCTACTTACTTAGTCATCCCTCTTCTACTGTGAGGTGTAGAGGTTATGAAATAAAATAAAATAAAATAAAAATGAAATAAAATACAGTGAAATGAAATACAATGAAATAAAGTGTAATAAAACAAGACAATAATAAAATAAAAAGGTTAATAAATAAATTAATTAAAATTAAAAAGAAGAACTATGAATGAGCAGAGATACTGCGTGTTAACTGTAGAAGACGCTAACGAGAGAAGATATGGACAGATACTCAATGAACTGGTCTATTATTTCCTATTCCGGTCCTGGTTCATAATCCTTGCCCGCGGCTTGCAGGCCCCTTCTAAGAGCATTAGGCTGTTCCCTGTTCAAGCTAGGCCTACGTTTCACATGTTTATCTAGTCAATAATGTAAACAAAGTTTCCCCGCTATTAGTATAAAATAAATCTATACTTGCTGGGTAGGATAACAGCAGATAAATGTATTGATGCCTCTACTCCTGGCAATTCTATAAATGACAGGCTGCGATGCTCAATGAGATATATATTGAACAGTAGCTTTCTATACTGTGACATGTCCTACAGAGAGGACGCACTGAGTGACACGTTGTCAGCACATTTGTATATAAACTTCCTGGAATTTTATGAATGGCAGGTCTGAAATAAAAGCATCATCATCCCCATCATCATTATCATCCCCATCCTCATCATGATCATCATGATCATCATGATCATTATCATCATATTCATCACCATCGTCATCATCACCAAGTATCATCATCATCATCATCATCATCAATATAACACAAATAAGTTGATGCGAATTGTGTGGATTTGTAGAAGGCATAAGCACCACCTACCAACGGGCTGATCACCCGTTTGCCGGTCACTTTGATTACGGAAACAACAGCGAACGGATTGATTTGTCGTTGCCCTAAAGACGCCATTAGGCGTGATGGGAACAACGGCAGAGAAAATCTATTCGCTGTTGCCCTTAAGACGCCACTAGGCGTAATGGCCACTGACTGCTTTGCCGGTCGTTGGCTAAGGACGGAAGAAGAAGAAGAATAAGCACCACCTAATGTTCTGTCTCTCTAACGCAGGATTTAGTTCCTACAATTTTCTGACGTCATCATTTCTCATTCTGTCTCTCTTGATAACATTAATAGCTTTTGTTAAACATCTCATCTCACAAGATCTAATTTTCATCTCCTGCGCTTTGACCAATGACCATGTTTGACAATGACAGCAAAGAATTTGTAGGAACATACTATATATCTACAAAGTGTCTTGGACAATAAGAAAAGAAAGGACATCACAATTTTGATGGGGAACCTAAATGCAAAAATAGGAACCGACAACACTGGCTTTGAAGAAATCATGGGAAAGCATGGATTAGGTATGATGAACGAGAATGGGGAACTATTAGCAAACGTCTGTGCTTCAAATCAACTAGCTATAGGAGGAAGCATATTTCCACATAAAAGGATACATAAAGCAACATGGATATCACCAGACCACAGAACTGAGAATCAGATTGATCACATATGCATAAGCAAGAAGTTATTGCATCATTGCATGATGTGAAAGTATGTAGAGGAGCAGATGTTGTATCAGACCACATTTTCTGTTGGCTAAAACAAAATTAAAACTCAAGAAATTTACAACAGCATATAGCTATAGACAACAGTATAATGTGGGAGATCTAAGAAATCAGGAAATAAGAGAACAATTTTCAATCACAGTATCCAACAAATACCAAGTACTCCATCAGCTGGAAGATGAAACAGATACGGAAGACCACTGGCATCAAGCAAAAAATATATGGAACGAGACATGTGAAGAAGTACTGAGAAAAAGAGAACATCAGCACAAAGCATGGATAACAACAGAAACCATTAGTAAGATAGAAGACAGGAAAAACAAGAAAGCAGATTTAAACAGAAGCAAAACCAGAAGCTCCAAAGCCAAGGCTCATGAAGTGTACATAGAAGCAAACAAAGAAGTAAGAAGAAACATCAAAAGAGACAAGATGAAATATATTGATGGTTTGGCAAAGGAAGCAGAGGAAGCTGCAGCCAAAGGAAATATGAGGGAACTGTACAACAACACAAAGAAGCTAACAGGGAAATATAAGCAAGCAAATGGCCTCATAAAAGATAAGAATGGAAAATTGCTTAGAACAAATACAAGAACAAATGAAGAGATGGACAGAACATTTTGAGGAACTTCTCAATAGACTCTCCAACTAATCCCTCAGACATCCAGCCAGCAGAAGAGGAGCTACAAATCAGCTGTGAACGACCAAGTAGAGAAGAAATAAAGAAAGCCATAAAGTTTCTGAAAGATGGAAAAGCAACTGGTCCAGATTGCATTCCAGCAGAGGCCTTCAAAACAGATATTGATACCTCTACAGAGATATTATACAAACTACTTGGCAAAGTCTGGGAGAGAGAGGAAATACCAGCAGAATGGAAGGAAGGTTATCTGGTCAAGTTGCCTAAGAAGGGAAATTTAGGAGTGCACAAATTATAGAGGAATAATGTTACTATCAGTGCCAGCAAAAGTATTAAACAGAATAATCCTGGAGAGATTAAAAGAGTCCATAGACAAGCAACTGAAAGATGAACAAGCAGGTTTTCGACAAAATAGATCCTGTACAGACCATATAGCCACATTGAGAATAATAGTTGAACAAAGTCTGGAATAGAATTCACCGCTATACATCGGATTCGTGGACCATGAAAAGGCATTTGACAGTGCAGACAGAGAATCGCTTTGGAAATTGATGAAGCATTATGGAGTTCCCATGAAGATCATCAACTTAATAAAGAAGATCTATGAAGACGTGACATGCAGAGTTCTTCATGAAGGACAACTTACAGAACCGTTTAGGATTAGAACGGGAGTGAGACAGGGATGCCTCTTGTCTCCATTTCTTTTCTTACTAGCAATAGATTGGGTTATGAAAACATCGACATCGCACAACAGAAATGGAATCCAGTGGAATCTGACTTAACAGCTTGATGATCTGGATTTTGCAGATGACTTGGCTCTTCTGTCCTATAACCATAATCAGATGCAAGAGAAAATAAAAATTCTCGATGAGAGGTCATAACAAGTGGGCCTGAAAATACACAGGGAAAAGACAAAGATTATGAGAATAAATGCAAGAAATGATAACAAGGTTGAACTTGAAGAAACACCACTAAAAGATATAGAATCGTACACATATCTTGGAAGTAATATAGACAAAGTTGGAGGGACAGACAGTGATATCAAAATAAGAATAAAAAAAGCAAGAGGAGCTTTCATTGCATTGGGAAACATATGGAGAACAAGAGAAATCAAGTCCAACACGAAAATAAGAATCTTCAACTCAAATGTGAAGTCAGTCATATAGTATGGCTCTGAGACATGGAGAACAACAAAAACAACAACCAAAAAGCTACAGACTTTTATAAACGGGTTGTCTTGGAATATTCTAATCCACATATATAAATTATCAATTAAATATAAAGCCTAATAAATACATATAATAAAGAAAGGAAGAAGAATGGTAAAGAACAGTGCTGTCACAATGACAGTACTCGAAATCCCCTTTGTTTTATGCTTCGTCTGCAAATTGTAACGCTTTCACGTTGATAGTAAAAGCCTACTGTATTATTACCCGCTTTCTTCAATGAAACGTGTGCTGTATTTCTTGGAAAAACATTGAGATACCAAGCTGATCAATGACCTAATTTAAATATTTCATTCATTCCATTTTATACACGGCGTAACTAAAGACAGATGGACTAGAGGATAGAGAGAAGGGAGAGGCATACAGCCGAACACGTGCAACACAAAACACGCGTCGCGCGATACACAATTACTACTATCACGCGTGTAAGGCCACATGCACTAACTTTTTCAGACGGACAGTGATAAATTCACTACCCTTCCCAGAGTTAGGTTTTAAAAAACCTGGGAAACGCTTATTAGAAAAGATAACATTATATGGGTTTACGTTTGAAAACATTACAGTACCCAGACAGCACATCTTCGAAACAGGAGGTAGAAGAAATTGCATATTTTGAACGCAGCCACTTAGCTCTATTAAATATATATATTTGGGTTCCTTAGGGTTTGCTGACAAAGAATATGTACAACGTTATGCAAATAGTCTAGGAATTAACAAGTTATAGCCAAAATAAAATGATGGTGCTGTCAGACAACACCCAAAATCAGAATCGCTCAGTGGTAGATTTTTTTACACCACCATTGTACGGGAAATGGGCCACAAGTTACATTTGAACTGATTGGCTGGAATGATATGTAAGGCTAAACACGATTAGTCGGACTATAAATACTATCTTTGGGTTGTTAGGGGAGACGTAGGAAGTTAAAATTTTTTTCAAACACTTGTCGAAACGTGGCTCCATTGGCCAGACTCGCTGATATACTCACTTAGGAGCGTTAGTTCGAGACCACTAGTCAAATAAGCTTGATAAAGCAACAGTGCGTTGAAGCCAGCTCATATTTTTGCTAAATAAAAGCCTGGAACATAAGCAGATGGGAATTTGTGCCAGTAGTTGTGCCAGAATTCATTGCTAATCAACGTATCTGTGTTTGTTTCCATGAATTGTGGTAAGCTTGAAACATTCAGTATCTTTTAATGAAAATTGAATGTGAATTGTTAATTTATGCCTGTATATATGTGTAGTTCAGTAGCAAACATGATGTAAAGCCTATAATGCTCCAGCCTGAACAGAAGGTGTCGGAGGAAAGTAAAACTGCATGGAATGGCCAAACAGTACACTGACATCTAGATTATTGATTAGACAGAAATAATGCTGGAAGTGCAGAGGCGTAGTAACCATTAAGGAGGTTAATACTGGTATAAAGTATTTCAGATGAAGCTGACAGTTGGCCTAACGCTCTGAACTCAATGTTTGTGATGTATTGTGCTCAGTGTAAAAAGAGAGTATAAATTAGTTATGAAGTAGAAGGTACATCCTTCTTGTTTTCAGGGACCGTGGTCTTGATGGTATTGAGCAGCACCTGGTCAGAGCTTTGCTGAATCCAGAGTCGGACAGCATACTCCTTGGTCCATTTAGCTATCAGTGAGGTGTCTCCAGAGCCCAGGGGAGAAATCGAGCAGAGGGGTCTTTTCCTGCCGCCATCACACAAGATAAGCTGATGTGGCCAGCTGAGCTCAAAATTATGTACCCCCAGCTTAAAATGACCTTGTAAAAATAACATTAAGAGGGGAATTAAATTGTTTTAATATCAGGAACTGAGAACATCTCCAATACTAGTCCCAATAAAGACAAACTATTGAAGTCATGATGACAAATACCAACAGAGCTTGAACAAAACAAAACCAGTATTACCTCATATTACTACTACACAACTGACACACATAGGATACTTTTAATAATATATGTCATTACCATATTCATATTGATAAATTCTGTACATATAACTTGTAAGTAAAATTGATTGTGATTCCTGGTTCCCTTTGTATTTGAATCAGGACACATATTCATTCATAACAGCAATGAATACATATTGTTATTTGAAAAGTTATCAGTGACTCCTTTAAGATATCCTTTAGAGTGTTATATGTATGTGAGTGTCACAGTGTTGTCAAGTGTGGTGGAATAAATTAAATTGTTTATCTGTCTGTTGTTGTTATGACTTACACTTCATCATACACATACCCTAGACATACAACGTAGTCATCACACTATTCCAGAATAATTCTGACTGAGGTATACATATGTGGCAGCAAGCAAGGTTATATATAATACACTACTCTTATTAGATATATATACCTTCACAGCTGATCTCAGTCAGTACACTAAGTCCCCTATAAATATTTATAACATCCCACTTCACCACATATATTGGGGTCTCGTTCTTGGGATTTTGAATCTTTCCCTATTAAAAATATTGGGGGTAATTCACTTCAGGGAATATAAGAATTAAAAGGTATCCTTGGGTGGAATTAAATAAGGTTGAGCTCACGGTGCCTGTGTTGTCCATTAGATATATATTTAGAGATTAAATTGTTGGTTAGACATTGTATAAACTTACCTGATAGACAATGGCGGACCTGGCCAAGTTTCGATCTGCTGCTGTTCAGACTGCAAAGGAGTTAGGATTAGATGGGCAAGTTATGGTTGCCTATGTCACTACGGAATGTGACAAATTTATTGAACGCGAAGAAAGAAGGTTTGAAGCCGAAAGAAAGTTAGAGGCTGAAAGGGAAATTAAGAGGTTGCAGGCTGAGGCTGAGACTAAGAGGTTGCAGGCTGAGGCTGAGACTAAGAGGTTGCAGGCTGAGGCTGAGACTAAGAGGTTGCAGATTGAGGCTGAGGCTAAGAAATTGGAGGCAGAAAGAGAAGACAAAAGATTGGCTGCAGAAAGGGAAGAGAAGAAATTAGCTGCAGAAAGGGAAGCAGAAGAAAGAAGATTGACTGCAGAGAGGGAAGCAGAAAAGGAGGAGAAGAGATTACAAAGGGAACATGAGTTACGACTAAGGGAGTTTGAGTTTCAGGGCCATGCTCCTGAAAATGGTGCCAGTCCCTTTGCCTCTGATGCCACTGCTAGCCAAGGAGCCTCAACCTCAGCTATGAATTTTCATTTAGATCATTTTGTTGAGAAAGACGATGATATAGAGAGCTACCTAAATAGGTATGAACTATTAGCTACCACGTATGGGTTAGAGAGAGAAAGGTGGAGCTTAAAGTTATCTCAAGGACTTCGTGGGGCAGCTTATGAAGTTTTTGCAAAAATGAGTAGAGGTGATCAGGAAAATTATGACATGCTAAAGCAGGCTCTTTTGTTAAGGTATGAAAAGAATGCAGAATTCTATAGGAAAAAATTTAGGAATGCTAAACTACTGTCAGGTGAAACCTATCACCAGTTCTCTGCACGAATAGAGACATACTTGGAGAAATGGACTTCTCTGGGGAAAACCCAAGATCTTAAGGAAATGGTCCTTATAGAGCAATTAAGAGAGTCCATGGCTCCAGACCTGAGAAAGTTTCTCATGGAACAAGGTGCAGAGAGGCTGGGTGAGTTGCTAAATGTTGCTGAAAGGTATCAAGCAGCTCAAGCAGAGGTAACAGGAAATAAAAAGAAACAAGTGGATAACTTTAGGGCACCACAGAACTTTAATAAATTTGATCCTAAGGATCAAAATAAAGGTAAGCACCAATTTGATAGGCCACGGTATGAAAATAAAAATAAAAACCCACAATTCGATGAAAGGAAATATGATGAAAGAAAATCTTTCAACCAAGGAAAAAGGTGGTGTAAAAATTGTAAGATGAACAATCATGACACTGACCATTGTAGAAGGAAACCTCCTCATTTTGCTGCTATAACATCGGGGAAAAAGGAAAAGAAGGGCAAACCTGAAGAATTACAGGAACCATACCACCCCCCAGTGTGTGAAGATGTCATCTGTAATGGTGTCACTATAAGATGTTTATATGATACCGGTTTAGATTACGATTCCGTTGTGAGTTCTCACCTGGTGCAGGCCGATCAATACACCACAGAAACAGTGGAGATTCAAACTGCAACCAAGGATGTAGCTACCATGACACTTCCCGTCGCCCGAATAAAAGTGAAAACGCGATATGTGGAAGGAATCATAAAAGCAGCAGTGATAAATGAGCCAATCTACCCTCTAATATTGGGGTGTAGATATGTCTTCTTGGGGAATCCCAAGAGACCTGTGATATTGGCAACAGTGCAGACCAGATCACAGTCAAAAAAAGGAGGAGGATAATCCCATAAATACTCACCCAGATGAGATGAGGAAGGCACAGGCTGAGGACAAAACACTCAAGCCATGTTTCAAGAAGTTGCCCAAATCTCATACACCTCCAGGCAAGGGAGAGTTTTATATGAAGAACAAACTAATATATAGGAAGGCTGGATCTGAATCCAATGGTCACGGACAGCTGGTCCTTCCCACTTCATATAGGACTAAAGTGTTGGAACTAGGGCATGCGATTCCCTTCAGTGGTCATATGGGAATCAGCGCAACAGGACAGCGAATAGCTTGTCACTATTTCTGGCCAGGAATAACTGAAGATATCAAACGATATGTAAAATCCTGTCCAGAGTGCCAACGAGTAGCACCTAAACATTGGACTGCACCAGCAACTCTGGGGGGGAAATGCCCATAGTGGGAACACCCTTTGAGAGAGTTGCCGTGGATCTTGTGGGACCTCTCACCCGAACCAAGAGAAGGAACAGCTACATTCTGACTCTGGTGGACACTTGTTCTATGTTGGGAGAGGCAGTAGCCCTGTCATCGATTGATTCTAAACATGTGGCAGAGGCATTGCTCACAATTTTCACAAGGTTAGGCTTTTCCCAATCAAATCTTGACTGATAATGGCTCTCAGTTCAAGGGGAAACTAACTGAAGAAGTTTTCAGGATCTTCCAGGCCAAACACTTCCATTGTAGTGTGTATCATCCCCAAGGGAACGGCCAAGTGGAAAGATTTAACGGCACATTGATGTCGATCCTGAGAAAGTTGGCACACGAAAAAACAGATACATGGGACCAGTACCTGCACGCCGCCCTCTTTGCTTATCGGGAGGTACCCCATAGTTCAACCGGTATGGCCCCGGCAACATTATTGTTTGGAAGGCCAATAAAAGGTCCACTCGAAGCTTTGTTAAGAACGTGGACTGATGAAAAGGCAGAGGAAAACATTACATCTTCATACCAATATGTGAATGAGCTGACCACTCGTTTAAAAACTGGTTGGAAACTTGCCAATGAAAATTTGAAACAAGCCAGGAAGAAACATGCTGCCTATTATAACAGAAAGGCGAAAGACAGAAATTTGGCTGTGGGAGAGAAAGTACTGCTTCTTTTGCCCGGGAGTCAGAATAAGTTACAAATTGGATGGCAGGGTCCATATACAGTTTTAGAGAAGGTATCTAGAACAAATTATAAGATAGATAAGAAGGGGAAAGAAAAAATCTATCATGTGAATCTCCTGAAGAAATATTTGGAAAGAGAACATCAGGAAGAGACACACTTGTTGACCTTGTCCATCGCCATGGAGATGAAAAAGGAACCACTTTCATCATTTGAGTATCCATTACACCCCTGTGAGACAGCAGCACAGGTGAAAATCAGTACACATTTAACGAAAACTCAGAAAGAGAGAGTGCAACAGGTTCTAAATAATCATGCAGAGGTGTTAACAGACCGACCAGGGCATACAAACCTATTGGAATATGATATGAAACTGATAGACCCCACACCTGTCTGTATGAAACCATATTCGATTCCGTTTGCTAAGGAGAAAGCTTTGAAGGAAGAGATAGACTATCTGTTGAAGGAAGGAATTATTTCGCACAGTGAATCTTCGTATAGTTCCGGTGTTGTACTCTTAAGGAAGCCCTCTGGAGAACATAGGCTCTGTATAGATTACAGGAGACTGAATGCTATTACAGAAGGACAGGTGGATCCATTGCCGGATACAAATCAGCTGTTTGCCAAACTAAATAAAGCTAAATATTTCTCCAAAGTGGATCTGAGTAAAGGATATTATCAGATTCCAGTAAAGCCTGAGGTTAGACCATACCTAGCTTTTAGTACTTCAGAAGACACTATGAGTTTAATAGATTGCCATTTGGATTGAAGAATGCGCCTAGTGTCTTCTCTAGAATGATGAGAAAATTATTGGACCCTCTGAATAATCCATGTATAACAAATTTCATGGATGATATCCTGATAGCAACAGAAACAATTGAGGAACACATTGACTCTCTGAACATGCTGTTTAATCGACTTAGGGAGGCAAATTTAACAGCCCGACCAACCAAATGTTGCGTTGGATGTAAAGATTTGGAATTTTTGGGACACACAGTTTATCAGGGAAACATGACCCCTGACCCAAAGAATTTAGAGAAACTACAGAAAGCCCCGAGACCACAAACCAAGAAGGACGTGAGATCCTTTGTCTCATTATGTGGTTTCTACCAGAAGTATATCAAAAACTTTAATTCCATATGTGCACCGTTAACTGATTTGACACGTAAAGGACATCCAGATCGCATTACATGGACACCACAATGTGAAATGACTTACCAAAAATTGAAGGAAAAGCTCACAAGTAAACCCATTTTGAAATTACCTGACTTAAGTCAAGAATTCATAGTAAGGACGGATGCAAGTAATATTGGGTTAGGTGCAACTCTACTACAGAAATCCGATGCATTGGATGGGGAATTAAGCCCAGTGGCATATGCTAGCAGAAAATTGAATAAAGCTGAAATCAATTACTCAACTAGCGAAAAAGAATGTCTTGCAGTAATATGGGCAATAAAGAAATTCAATATTTATCTGTATGGGAAGGCCTTTAAGTTGCAAACAGACCACAAACCTTTATCGTTTCTAGCACAGGCTAGGCATGAGAACTCCAGGTTACTCCGATGGTCTTTACTGTTGGCTCCATATAATTTTAGCATTGAGTATATATCTGGAAAAACAAATTTGGGAGCGGATTTTTTAAGCCGCCATCCGTGTGATGAGAATCACCGTAAACCCCAGAACTAATAATAAATTTCTCTATGTGTATATAGAATAAAGGACTGACATATAATGTCTGTTTTAAGAGGGGAGAGTCGTGGAATATTCTAATCCACATATATAAATTATCAAGTAAATATAAAGCCGAATAAATACATATAATAAATAAAGGAAGAAGAATGGTAAAGAACAGTGCTGTCACAATGACAGTACTCGAAATCCCCTTTGTTTTATGCTTCGTCTGCAAATTGTAACGCTTTCACGTTGATAGTAAAAGCCTACTGTATTATTACCCGCTTTCTTCAATGAAACGTGTGCTGTATTTCTTGGAAAAACATTGAGATACCAAGCTGATCAATGACCTAATTTAAATATTTCATTCATTCCATTTTATACACGGCGCGTAACTAAAGACAGATGGACTAAAGGATAGAGAGAAGGGAGAGGCATTAAAGCCGAACACGTG
>JAMPIV010022280.1:0-183449 GCA_024509875.1 Oreohelix idahoensis
TTCAGCCCATTTTAATATTGTGTGGTCATTTATTCAGGGCATTTTTAAAAAAATATTTGTGTGTCCATTTATTTCAAACCATTTCTAACTTATTTGTGTGTCATTTTATTCAAAGGGCTTTTCTAAATATTGTGTGTCATTTATTCAGGCCATTTCTAAATATTGTGTGTCATTTATTCAGCCATTTCTAAATATTGTGTGTCATTTATTCAGGCATTTCTAAATATTGTGGTGTCATTTATTCAAGGCCATTTCATAAATATTGTGTGTCATTTATTCAGCCATTTCTAAATATTGTGTGTCATTTATTCAGCCATTTCTAAATATTGTGTGTCATTTATTCAGCCATTTCTAAATATTGTGTGTCATTTATTCAGCCATTTCTAAATATTGTGTGTCATTTATTCAGCCATTTCTAAATATTGGTGTGTCATTTATTCAGCATTTCTAATATTGTGTGTGTCATTTATTCAGGCATTTCTAAATATATGTGTGTGTCATTTATTTTTCAGCCATTTCTAAATATTGTGTGTCATTTATCAGCCATTTCTAAATATTGTGTGTCATTTATTCAGCATTTCTAAATATTGTGTGTCATTTATTCAGCCATTTCTAAATATTGTGTGTCATTTATTCAGTCGCATTTCTAAATATTGTGTGTGTCATTTATTCAGCCATTTCTAAATATTGTGTGTCATTTATTCAGCCATTCTAAATATTGTGTGTCATTTATTGAGGCATTTCTAAATATTGTGTGTCATTTATTCAAGCCATTTCTAAATATTGTGTGTCATTTATTCAGCCATTTCTAAAATATTGTGTGTCATTTATTCAGCCATTTCTAAATATTGTGTGTCATTTATTCAGCCATTTCTAAATATTGTGTGTATTTATTCAGCATTTTCTAAATTATGTTTGTGTTATTTATTTTTCTAAATATTGTGTGTCATTTATTCAGCCCCATTTCTAAAATATTGTGTGTCATTTATTCAACCATTTCTAAATATTGTGTGTCATTTATTCAATCCATTTCTAAATATTGTGTGTCATTTATTCAGCCATTTCTAAATATTGTGTGTCATTTATTCAGCCATTTCTAAATATTGTGTGTCATTTATTCAACCATTTCTAAATATTGTGTGTCATTTATTCAGCCATTTCTAAATATTGTGTGTTATTTATTCAGCCATTTCTAAATATTGTGTGTTATTTATTCAGCCATTTCTAAATATTGTGTGTCATTTATTCAGCCATTTCTAAATATTGTGTGTTATTTATTCAGCCATTTCTAAATATTGTGTGTCATTTATTCAACCATTTCTAAATATTGTGTGTCATTTATTCAACCATTTCTAAATATTGTGTGTCATTTATTCAGCCATTTCTAAATATTGTGTGTTATTTATTCAGCCATTTCTAAATATTGTGTGTCATTTATTCAGCCATTTCTAAAAATTGTTGTATTTATTCAGCCATTTCTAAATATTGTGTGTCATTTATTCAACCATTTCTAAATATTGTGTGTCATTTATTCAACCATTTCTAAATATTGTGTGTCATTTATTCAGGCATTTCTAAATATTGTGTGTCATTTTTTCATTTTTATTGTTGTTATTTATTCAGCCATTTCTAAATATTGTGTGTCATTTATTTATATTGTGTGCATTTATTCATTTCTAAATATTGTGTGTTATTTATTCAGCCATTTCTAAATATTGTGTGTCAGCCCATTTCTAAATATTGTGTGTTATTTATTCAGCCATTTCTAAATATTGTGTGTTATTTATTCAGCCATTTCTAAATATTGTGTGTCATTTATTCAGGCATTTCTAAATATTGTGTGTCATTTATTCAGGCATTTCTAAATTGTGTGTCATATTGTGTGTCTTTTATTCAGCATTTCTAAATATTGTGTGTCATTTATTCAGCCATTTCTAAATATTGTGTGTCATTTATTCAGCCATTTCTAAATATTGTGTGTCATTTATTCAGGCATTTCTAAATATTGTGTGTCATTTATTCAGCCATTTCTAAATATTGTGTGTCATATTTCAACCATTTTAAATATTGTGTGCCTTTTTCTAAATATTGTGTGTCATTTATTCAGCCATTTCTAAATATTGTGTGTCATTTATTCAGCCATTTCTAAATATTGTGTGTCATTTATTCAGGCATTTCTAAATATTGTGTGTCATTTATTCAACCATTTCTAAATATTGTGTGTCATTTATTCAACCATTTCTAAATATTGTGTGTCATTTATTCAGGCATTTCTAAATATTGTGTGTCATTTATTCAGCCATTTCTAAATATTGTGTGTCATTTATTCAGGCATTTCTAAATATTGTGTGTCATTTATTCAACCATTTCTAAATATTGTGTGTCATTTATTCAGCCATTTCTAAATATTGTGTGTCATTTATTCAGCCATTTCTAAATATTGTGTGTCATTTATTCAGCCATTTCTAAATATTGTGTGTCATTTATTCACACATTTCTAAATATTGTGTGTCATTTCTAAATATTGTGTGTCATTTATTCAGCCATTTCTAAAATATTGTGTGTCAAATTCAGGCATTTCTAAATATTGTGTGTCATTTTATTCAGCCATTATTGTGTGTCATTTATTCAGCCATTTCTAAATATTGTGTGTCATTTATTCAGCCATTTCTAAATATTGTGTGTCATTTATTCAGCCATTTCTAAATATTGTGTGTCATTTATTCAGGCATTTCTAAATATTGTGTGTCATTTATTCAGCCATTTCTAAATATTGTGTGTCATTTATTCATGTACATTTCTAAATATTGTGTGTCATTTATTCAGCCATTTCTAAATATTGTGTGTCATTTATTCAGCCATTTCTAAATATTGTGTGTCATTTATTCAGCCATTTCTAAATATTGTGTGTCATTTATTCAGCCATTTCTAAATATTGTGTGTCATTTATTCAGCCATTTCTAAATATTGTGTGTCATTTATTCAGCCATTTCTAAATATTGTGTGTCATTTATTCAGCCATTTCTAAATATTGTGTGTCATTTATTCAGCCATTACTAAATATTGTGTGTCATTTATTTTATTCAGGCATTTCTAAATATTGTGTGTCATTTATTCAGCTATTTCTCTAAATATTGTGTGTCATTTATTCAGCCATTTCTAAATATTGTGTGTCATTTATTCAGCCATTTCTAAATATTGTGTGTCATTTATTCAGCCATTTCTAAATATTGTGTGTCATTTATTCAGCCATTTCTAAATATTGTGTGTCATTTATTCAGCCATTTCTAAATATTGTGTGTCATTTATTCAGCCATTTCTAAATATTGTGTGTCATTTATTCAGCCATTTCTAAATATTGTGTGTCATTTATTCATGTACATTTCTAAATATTGTGTGTCATTTATTCATGTACATTTCTAAATATTGTGTGTCATTTATTCAGCCATTTCTAAATATTGTGTGTCATTTATTCAGGCATTTCTAAATATTGTGTGTCATTTATTCAGCTAAATATTGTGTGTCATTTTTCTAAATATTGTGTGTCATTTATTCAGGCATTTCTAAATATTGTGTGTCATTTATTCAGCCATTTCTAAATATTGTGTGTCATTTATTCAGGCGTTTCTAAGTATTGTGTGTCATTTTATTCATTTCTAAATATTGTGTGTCATTTATTCAGCCATTTCTAAATATTGTGTGTGTCATTTATTCAGCCATTTCTAAATATTGTGTGTCATTTATTCAGCCATTTCTAAATATTGTGTGTCATTTATTCAGCCATTTCTAAATATTGTGTGTTATTTATTCAGCCATTTCTAAATATTGTGTGTCATTTATTCAGCCATTTCTAAATATTGTGTGTCATTTATTCAGGCATTTCTAAATATTGTGTGTCATTTATTCAGCCATTTCTAAATATTGTGTGTCATTTATTCAGGCATTTCTAAATATTGTGTGTCATTTATTCAGGCATTTCTAAATATTGTGTGTCATTTATTCAACCTGTGTCATTTATTCAGGCATTTCTAAATATTGTGTGTCATTTATTCAACCATTTCTAAATATTGTGTGTCATTTATTCAGGCATTTCTAAATATTGTGTGTCATTTATTCAGCCATTTCTAAATATTGTGTGTCATTTATTCAGCCATTTCTAAATATTGTGTGTCATTTATTCAGGCATTTCTAAATATTGTGTGTCATTTATTCAGCCATTTCTAAATATTGTGTGTCATTTATTCAGCCATTTCTAAATATTGTGTGTCATTTATTCAGCCATTTCTAAATATTGTGTGTCATTTATTCAGCCATTTCTAAATATTGTGTGTCATTTATTCAGCCATTTCTAAATATTGTGTGTCATTTATTCAGCCATTTCTAAATATTGTGTGTCATTTATTCAGCCATTTCTAAATATTGTTTGTCATTTATTCAGGCATTTCTAAATATTGTGTGTCATTTATTCAGCCATTTCTAAATATTGTGTGTCATTTATTCAGCCATTTCTAAATATTGTGTGTCATTTATTCAGCCATTTCTAAATATTGTGTGTGTCATTTATTCAGCCATTTCTAAATATTGTGTGTCATTTATTCAGCCATTTCTAAATATTGTGTGTCATTTATTCAGCCATTTCTAAATATTGTGTGTCATTTATTCAGCCATTTCTAAATATTGTGTGTCATTTATTGAGGCATTTCTAAATATTGTGTGTCATTTATTCAGCCATTTCTAAATATTGTGTGTCATTTATTCAGCCATTTCTAAATATTGTGTGTCATTTATTCAGCCATTTCTAAATATTGTGTGTCATTTATTCAGCCATTTCTAAATATTGTGTGTCATTTATTCAGGCATTTCTAAATATTGTGTGTCATTTATTCAGCCATTTCTAAATATTGTGTGTCATTTATTCAGCCATTTCTAAATATTGTGTGTCATTTATTCAGGCATTTCTAAATATTGTGTGTCATTTATTCAGCCATTTCTAAATATTGTGTGTCATTTATTCAGCCATTTCTAAATATTGTGTGTCATTTATTCAGGCATTTCTAAATATTGTGTGTGTCATTTATTCAGCCCATTTCTAAATATTGTGTGTCATTTATTCAGGCATTTCTAAATATTGTGTGTCATTTATTCAGCCATTTCTAAATATTGTGTGTCATTTATTCAGGCATTTCTAAATATTGTGTGTCATTTATTCAGCCGTTTCTAAATATTGTGTGTCATTTATTCAGGCATTTCTAAATATTGTGTGTCATTTATTCAGCCATTTCTAATATGTGTGTGTCATTTATTCAGGCATTTCTAAATATTGTGTGTCATTTATTCAGCCATTTCTAAATATTGTGTGTCATTTATTCAACCATTTCTAAATATTGTGTGTCTTTTATTCAGGCATTTCTAAATATTGTGTTGTGTGTCATTTATTCAGCCATTTCTAAATATTGTGTGTCATTTATTCAGCCATTTCTAAATATGTGTGTGTCATTTATTCAGGCATTTCTAAATATTGTGTGTCATTTATTCAACCCATTTCTAAATATTGTGTGTCATTTATTCAACCATTTCTAAATATTGTGTGTCATTTATTCATGCATTTCTAAATAATTGTGTGTCATTTATTCAACCATTCTTAAATATTTGTGTGTCATTTATTCAGGCATACCATTTCTAAATATTGTGTGTCATTTATTCAACCCCTTTTCTAAATATTGTGTGTCATTTTATTCAGCCCATATCTAAATATTGTGTGTCCCATTTAATTCAGCCATTTCTAAATAATTGTGTGTCATTTTATTCAGCCATTTCTAAATATTGTGTGTCATTTATTCATCATTTTCTAAATATTGTGTGTCATTTATTCAGCCATTTCTAAATATTGTGTGTCATTTATTCAGCCATTTCTAAATATTGTGTGTCATTTATTCAGGCATTTTCTAAAATATTGTGTGTCATTTATTCCAGCCATTTCTAAATATTGTGTGTCATTTATTCAGCCATTTCTAAATATTGTGTGTCATTTATTCAGCCATTTCTAAATATTGTGTGTCATTTATTCAGCCATTTCTAAATATTGTGTGTGTCATTTATTCAGCCATTTCTAAAATATTGTGTGTCATTTATTCAGCCATTTTCTAAATATTGTGTGTCATTTATTCAGCCATTTCTAAATATTGTGTGTCATTTATTCAGGGGCATTTCTAAATATTGTGTGTCATTTATTCAGCCATTTCTAAATATTGTGTGTCATTTATTCAGCCATTTCTAAATATTGTGTGTCATTTGCAAATTCAGCCATTTCTAAATATTGTGTGTCATTTATTCAGCCATTTCTAAATATTGTGTGTCATTTATTCAGCCATTTCTAAATATTGTGTGTCATTTATTCAGCCATTTTCTAAATATTGTGTGTCATTTATTCAGCCATTTCTAAATATTGTGTGTCATTTTATTCATTTTCTAAATATTGTTTGTCATTTATTTCCATTTCTAAATATTGTGTGTCATTTATTCAGCCATTTCTAAATATTGTGTGTTCATTTATTCAGCCATTTCTAAATATTGGTGTGTCATTTATTCAGGCATTTCTAAGTATTCTGTGTCATTTATTCAGCCATTTCTAATATTTGTGTGTCATTTATTCAGCCATTTCTAAATATTGTGTGTCAATTTATTCAGCCATTTCTAAATATTGTGTGTCATTTATTCAGCCATTTCTAAATATTGTGTGTCATTTATTCAGCCATTTCTAAATATTGTGTGTCATTTATTCAGCCATTTCTAAATATTGTGTGTCATTTATTCAGCCATTTCTAAATATTGTGTGTCATTTATTCAGCCATTTCTAAATATTGTGTGTCATTTATTCAACCATTTCTAAATATTGTGTGTCATTTATTCAGCCATTTCTAAATATTGTGTGTCATTTATTCAGCCATTTCTAAATATTGTGTGTCATTTATTCAGGCATTTCTAAATATTGTGTGTCATTTATTCAGCCATTTCTAAATATTGTGTGTCATTTATTCAGGCATTTCTAAATATTGTGTGTCATTTATTCAGCCATTTCTAAATATTGTGTGTCATTTATTCAGCCATTTCTAAATATTGTGTGTCATTTATTCAGCCATTTCTAAATATTGTGTGTCATTTATTCAGCCATTTCTAAAATATTGTGTGTCATTTATTCAGCCATTTCTAAATATTGTGTGTCATTTATTCAGCCATTTCTAAATATTGTGTGTCATTTATTCAGCCATTTCTAAATATTGTGTGTCATTTATTCAGCCATTTCTAAATATTGTGTGTCATTTATTCAGCCATTTCTAAATATTGTGTGTCATTTATTCATGTACATTTCTAAATATTGTGTGTCATTTATTCAACCATTTCTAAATATTGTGTGTCATTTATTCAGCCATTTCTAAATATTGTGTGTCATTTATTCAGCC
Organism: Oreohelix idahoensis; assembly: GCA_024509875.1. Taxonomy (NCBI): domain Eukaryota; kingdom Metazoa; phylum Mollusca; class Gastropoda; order Stylommatophora; family Oreohelicidae; genus Oreohelix; species Oreohelix idahoensis. The sequence continues at coordinate 7,461 of JAMPIV010022280.1, forward strand.
ATTTCTAAATATTGTGTGTCATTTATTCAGCCATTTCTAAATATTGTGTGTCATTTATTCAGCCATTTCTAAATATTGTGTGTCATTTATTCAACCATTTCTAAATATTGTGTGTCATTTATTCAGCCATTTCTAAATATTGTGTGTCATTTATTCAGCCATTTCTAAATATTGTGTGTCATTTATTCATGTACATTTCTAAATATTGTGTGTCATTTATTCAGGCATTTCTAAATATTGTGTGTCATTTATTCAGCCATTTCTAAATATTGTGTGTCATTTATTCAGCCATTTCTAAATATTGTGTGTCATTTATTCAGCCATTTCTAAATATTGTGTGTCATTTATTCAGCCATTTCTAAATATTGTGTGTCATTTATTCAGCCATTTCTAAATATTGTGTGTCATTTATTCAGCCGTTTCTAAATATTGTGTGTCATTTATTCAGCCATTTCTAAATATTGTGTGTCATTTATTCAGGCATTTCTAAATATTGTGTGTCATTTATTCAGCCATTTCTAAATATTGTGTGTCATTTATTCAGCCATTTCTAAATATTGTGTGTCATTTATTCAGCCATTTCTAAATATTGTGTGTCATTTATTCAGCCATTTCTAAATATTGTGTGTCATTTATTCAGCCATTTCTAAATATTGTGTGTCATTTATTCAGCCATTTCTAAATATTGTGTGTCATTTATTCAGCCATTTCTAAATATTGTGTGTCATTTATTCAGCCATTTCTAAATATTGTGTGTCATTTATTCAGCCATTTCTAAATATTGTGTGTCATTTATTCAGCCATTTCTAAATATTGTGTGTCATTTATTCAGCCATTTCTAAATATTGTGTGTCATTTATTCAGCCATTTCTAAATATTGTGTGTCATTTATTCATGTACATTTCTAAATATTGTGTGTCATTTATTCATGTACATTTCTAAATATTGTGTGTCATTTATTCATGTACATTTCTAAATATTGTGTGTCATTTATTCAGCCATTTCTAAATATTGTGTGTCATTTATTCATCTCTTTCTAATTTTTGTGTGTCATTTTATTCAGGCATTTCTAAATATTGTGTGTCATTTATTCAGCCATTTCTAAAATATTGTGTGTCATTTATTCAGGCATTTCTAAATATTGTGTGTCATTTATTCAGGCATTTCTAAATATTGTGTGTCATTTATTCAGCCATTTCTAAATATTGTGTGTCATTTATTCAGCCATTTCTAAATATTGTGTGTCATTTATTCAGCCGTTTCTAAATATTGTGTGTCATTTATTCAGCCATTTCTAAATATTGTGTGTCATTTATTCAGGCATTTCTAAATATTGTGTGTCATTTATTCAGCCATTTCTAAATATTGTGTGTCATTTATTCAGCCATTTCTAAATATTGTGTGTCATTTATTCAGCCATTTCTAAATATTGTGTGTCATTTATTCAGCCATTTCTAAATATTGTGTGTCATTTTTTATTCAGGCATTTCTAAAATATTGTGTGTCATTTATTCAGGCATTTCTAAATATTGTGTGTCATTTATTCAGCCATTTCTAAATATTGTGTCATTTGTCAGCCATTTCTAATTATTTTTGTGTGTCATTTTATTCAGCCCATTTCTAAATATTGTGTGTCATTTATTCAGCCATTTCTAAATATTGTGTGTCATTTTGTCAGCCATTTCTAAATATTGTTGTCATTTTTATTCAGCCATTTCTAAATATTGTGTGTCATTTATTCAGCCATTTCTAAATATTGTGTGTCATTTTATTCAGCCATTTCTAAATATTGTGTGTCATTTATTCAGCCATTTCTAAATATTGTGTGTCATTTATTCAGCCATTTCTAAATATTGTGTGTCATTTATTCAGCCATTTCTAAATATTGTGTGTCATTTATTCAGCCATTTGTAAATATTGTGTGTCATTTATTCAGCCATTTTCATTTCATTTATTCAATTTCTAAATTGTGTGTCATTTATTCAGCCATTTCTAAATATTGTGTGTCATTTATTCAGCCATTTCTAAATATTGTGTGTCATTTATTCAGCCATTTCTAAATATTGTGTGTCATTTATTCAGCCATTTCTAAATATTGTGTGTCATTTATTCAGCCATTTCTAAATATTGTGTGTCATTTATTCAGCCATTTCTAAATATTGTGTGTCATTTATTCAGCCATTTTCTAAATATTGTGTGTCATTTATTCAGCCATTTCTAAATATTGTGTGTCATTTATTCAACCATTTCTAATATTGTGTTTCATTTTATTCAGCCATTTCTAAATATTGTGTGTCATTTATTCAGCCATTTCTAAATATTGTGTGTCATTTATTCAGGCATTTCTAAATATTGTGTGTCATTTATTCAGCCATTTCTAAATATTGTGTGTCATTTATTCAGGCATTTCTAAATATTGTGTGTCATTTATTCAGCCATTTCTAAATATTGTGTGTCATTTATTCAGGCATTTCTAAAATATTGTGTGTCATTTATTCAGCCATTTCTAAATATTGTGTGTCATTTATTCAGCCATTTCTAAATATTGTGTGTCATTTATTCAGCCATTTCTAAATATTGTGTGTCATTTATTCAGCCATTTCTAAATATTGTGTGTCATTTATTCAGCCATTTCTAAATATTGTGTGTCATTTATTCAGCCATTTCTAAATATTGTGTGTCATCTATTCAGCCATTTCTAAATATTGTGTGTCATTTATTCTAAAATATTGTGGCATTTTTCTAAATATTGTGTGTCATTTATTCAGCCATTTCTAAATATTGTGTGTCATTTATTCAGCCATTTCTAAATATTGTGTGTCATTTATTCAGCCATTTCTAAATATTGTCATTTATTGTGTGTCATTTATTCAGGCATTTCTAAATATTGTGTGTCATTTATTCAACCATTTCTAAATATTGTGTGTCATTTATTCAGGCATTTCTAAATATTGTGTGTCATTTATTCAGCCATTTCTAAATATTGTGTGTCATTTATTCAGCCATTTCTAAATATTGTGTGTCATTTATTCAGGCATTTCTAAATATTGTGTGTCATTTATTCAGCCATTTCTAAATATTGTGTGTCATTTATTCAGCCATTTCTAAATATTGTGTGTCATTTATTCAGCCATTTCTAAATATTGTGTGTCATTTATTCAGCCATTTCTAAATATTGTGTGTCATTTATTCAGCCATTTCTAAATATTGTGTGTCATTTATTCAGCCATTTCTAAATATTGTGTGTCATTTATTCAGCATTTCTAAATATTGTGTGGTCATTTATTCAGGCCATTTCTAAATATGTGTGTGTCATTTATTCAGCCATTTCTAAAAATATTGTGTGTCATTTATTCAGCCATTTCTAAATATTGTGTGTCATTTATTCAGCCATTTTAAATATTGTGTGTCATTTATTCAGCCATTTCTAAATATTGTGTGTCATTTATTCAGCCATTTCTAAATATTGTGTGTCATTTATTCAGCCATTTCTAAATATATTGTGTGTCATTTATTCAGGCATTTCGAAATATTGTGTGTAAATATTTCTTGTGTGTCATTTATTCAGCCATTTCTAAATATTGTGTGTCATTTATTCAGCCATTTCTAAATATTGTGTGTCATTTATTCAGCCATTTCTAAATATTGTGTGTCATTTATTCAGCCATTTCTAAATATTGTGTGTCATTTATTCAGGCATTTCTAAATATTGTGTGTCATTTATTCAGCCATTTCTAAATATTGTGTGTCATTTATTCAACCATTTCTAAATATTGTGTGTCATTTATTCAGGCATTTCTAAATATTGTGTGTCATTTATTCAGCCATTTCTAAATATTGTGTGTCATTTATTCAGCCATTTCTAAATATTGTGTGTCATTTATTCAGGCATTTCTAAATATTGTGTGTCATTTATTCAGCCATTTCTAAATATTGTGTGTCATTTATTCAGGCATTTCTAAAATATTGTGTGTCATTTATTCAGCCATTTCTAAATATTGTGTGTCATTTATTTCAGGCATTTCTAAATATTGTGTGTGTCATATATTCAGCCGTTTCTAAATATTGTGTGTCATTTTATTCAGGGCATTTCTAAATATTGTGTGTCATTTATTCAGCCATTTCTAAATATTGTGTGTCATTTATTCAGGCGTTTCTAAATTATTGTGTGTCATTTATTCAGCCATTTCTCAGTCTTTTGTGTTATTTATTCAACCATTTCTAAATATTGTGTGTCATTTATTCAACCATTTCTAAATATTGTGTGTCATTTATTCAGGCATTTCTAAATATTGTGTGTCATTTATTCAGCCATTTCTAAATATTGTGTGTCATTTATTCAGGCATTTCTAAATATTGTGTGTCATTTATTCAGCCATTTCTAAATATTGTGTGTCATTTATTCAGGCATTTCTAAATATTGTGTGTCATTTATTCAGCCATTTCTAAATATTGTGTGTCATTTATTCAGCCATTTCTAAATATTGTGTGTCATTTATTCGGCTGAATAAATGACACACAATATTGTGTGTCATTTATTCAGCCATTTCTAAATATTGTGTGTCATTTATTCAGGCATTTCTAAATATTGTGTGTCATTTATTCAGCCATTTCTAAATATTGTGTGTCATTTATTCAGCCATTTCTAAATATTGTGTGTCATTTATTCAGGCATTTCTAAATATTGTGTGTCATTTATTCAGCCATTTCTAAATATTGTGTGTCATTTATTCAGGCATTTCTAAATATTGTGTGTCATTTATTCAGCCATTTCTAAATATTGTGTGTCATTTATTCAGCCATTTCTAAATATTGTGTGTCATTTATTCAGGCATTTCTAAATATTGTGTGTCATTTATTCAGCCATTTCTAAATATTGTGTGTCATTTATTCATGTACATTTCTAAATATTGTGTGTCATTTATTCAGCCATTTCTAAATATTGTGTGTCATTTATTCAGCCATTTCTAAATATTGTGTGTCATTTATTCAGCCATTTCTAAATATTGTGTGTCATTTATTCAGCCATTTCTAAATATTGTGTGTCATTTATTCAGCCATTTCTAAATATTGTGTGTCATTTATTCAGCCATTTCTAAATATTGTGTGTCATTTATTCAGCCATTTCTAAATATTGTGTATTATTTATTTATTCTAAATAGTCATTTATTCATCCATTTCTAAATATTGTGTGTCATTTATTCAGCCGTTTCTAAATATTGTGTGTCATTTATTCAGCCATTTCTAAATATTGTGTGTCATTTATTCAGCCATTTCTAAATATTGTGTGTCATTTATTCAGCCATTTCTAAATATTGTGTGTCATTTATTCAGCCATTTCTAAATATTGTGTGTCATTTATTCAGCCATTTCTAAATATTGTGTGTCATTTATTCATGTACATTTCTAAATATTGTGTGTCATTTATTCAGCCATTTCTAAATATTGTGTGTCATTTATTCAGCCATTTCTAAATATTGTGTGTCATTTATTCAGGCATTTCTAAATATTGTGTGTCATTTATTCAGCCATTTCTAAATATTGTGTGTTATTTATTCAACCATTTCTAAATATTGTGTGTTATTTATTCAACCATTTCTAAATATTGTGTGTCATTTATTCAGCCATTTCTAAATATTGTGTGTCATTTATTCAGCCATTTCTAAATATTGTGTGTTATTTATTCAGCCATTTCTAAATATTGTGTGTCATTTATTCAGCCATTTCTAAATATTGTGTGTCATTTATTCAGCCATTTCTAAATATTGTGTGTCATTTATTCAGCCATTTCTAAATATTGTGTGTCATTTATTCAGCCGTTTCTAAATATTGTGTGTTATTTATTCAGCCGTTTCTAAATATTGTGTGTCATTTATTCAGCCGTTTCTAAATATTGTGTGTCATTTATTCAGCCATTTTTAAATATTGTGTGTCATTTATTCAACCATTTCTAAATATTGTGTGTCATTTATTCAGCCGTTTCTAAATATTGTGTGTCATTTATTCAGCCATTTCTAAATATTGTGTGTCATTTATTCAGCCGTTTCTAAATATTGTGTGTTATTTATTCAGCCATTTCTAAATATTGTGTGTCATTTATTCAGCCATTTCTAAATATTGTGTGTCATTTATTCAGCCGTTTCTAAATATTGTGTTTTATTTATTCAGCCATTTCTAAATATTGTGTGTCATTTATTCAGGCATTTCTAAATATTGTGTGTCATTTATTCAGCCATTTCTAAATATTGTGTGTCATTTATTCAGCCATTTCTAAATATTGTGTGTTATTTATTCAGCCATTTCTAAATATTGTGTGTCATTTATTCAGCCGTTTCTAAATATTGTGTGTCATTTATTCAGCCGTTTTTAAATATTGTGTGTCATTTATTCAGCCGTTTCTAAATATTGTGTGTCATTTATTCAGCCATTTCTAAATATTGTGTGTCATTTATTCAGCCGTTTCTAAATATTGTGTGTTATTTATTCAGCCATTTCTAAATATTGTGTGTCATTTATTCAGCCATTTGTAAATATTGTGTGTCATTTATTCAGCCGTTTCTAAATATTGTGTGTTATTTATTCAGCCATTTCTAAATATTGTGTGTCATTTATTCAGCCGTTTCTAAATATTGTGTGTCATTTATTCAGCCATTTCTAAATATTGTGTGTCATTTATTCAGCCGTTTCTAAATATTGTGTGTTATTTATTCAGCCATTTCTAAATATTGTGTGTCATTTATTCAGCCGTTTCTAAATATTGTGTGTCATTTATTCAGCCGTTTCTAAATATTGTGTGTCATTTATTCAGCCATTTGTAAATATTGTGTGTTATTTATTCAGCCATTTCTAAATATTGTGTGTTATTTATTCAGCCATTTCTAAATATTGTGTGTTATTTATTCAGCCATTTCTAAATATTGTGTGTCATTTATTCAGCCATTTCTAAATATTGTGTGTCATTTATTCAGCCATTTCTCTTTTCACTTCTTATGGAGTATGGAGCCTCAATTAAGCTGTAAATAAATATTACACACACATAAAGGTATGTTTTCAGGCACTCGTGAGAAATAAAGAAGTAGAAAACTAGACAACAGAAAAACAACAGACGTGAGTGGCTTACCTTGGAATCGAACCCAGGACCTTCCGTGCGGCATCCCCGCCTTTATGTGTTTAAACTCAATGAAGCTGGCTCCTGTGCTGGAAGCCTGCATGACAGAATTTATGTTGCTGTGGCCGTGGTAGTAGCTATCAGTTTTACGTGATGGAATTGTCAGCCCCACGCACAACCTTCCGTCTGTTGCATTTTACGACACACCTGAGGTAGCTGTTACTTTAATCCAATTCTTACCCCGGGAACTACACACGACGTTGTGTATCCTTGGTCTACTGTTCTTTTCCTAGTCTTCTTCTTCAAGTACCGTGCCTAGAGGCGTAGGAGATCATGTCTCTCCACAACTTCCTGTCTCCAGTACAATTTATCAATTTTGCTGTTGACTTCTTTCCATGCCACAATGTCAAACTGTCCAGTATTTGCTCTCTTTGTCTTCCCCTATCTCTTTTTTCTTCAATCTTACCTGTTGATCAATATATTCCAACTTTCCTCTTCTCATAACATGTCCCAAAAAAGTGGATTGCTTCTTTCTAACTTGTGAAATAAGTTTTCTTTGTGCATTGGCCTCTTTCAGGACATCCTCATTACTCTTTTTGACTGTCCATGGTATTTTTAACATTTTTCTGTAAAACCACATCTCTGTTGCCTCTAGTGCCTTCCCTATTTGTTTAATAATTGTCCATGACTCACTCCCATATGTCAGGATTGGTTCTATATAACAATGAAGAACTCTCTTTCTTACTTCCAATGATAAAGAATTATTGCATAAAATACTCTTCAATTTAAAGAATGCTGCTTTTGCCTGAGCTATTCTGCTCTTCACTTAGAAGCATCTTCCATCCGTTTTTATCAATGTGCCCTAGTAATTTTCAAGATGGTACTCAACAATCCATTTATCTTGAAATATGGACACACCATTTATTTTAGTGTGTTTTAATGACTATTATCAGATTTTTATGATGTTCTGCCCTGTGTCAAAGATAAGATTGGCAGTAGAGAACCCTTATTGTTCAGAGCACCGAAGAAAGATAAACTGCAGATGCCTACTTTGGCATTACTGTTGACCACAAAGTCATGTTTTTTTGCACATCGTTGGACAGGGAATTATCAACATCTTAGCTGCACATGAGCAAGGCTCTTTACCGCTCTACAGTCAACCTACACAAGATGCATAATGACTACATCATATCATTGAAGAATGCTGAGGAACATCAGACGGTGCTGAGAGATACAGCCCTTCCAGCGTTACTAGACTGCCATCAAGAAGAGCAGGAAGCTTTTGTGCATAAAATGTAAGTCAGTCACAGTCTGTCACAGTCTGCTTGTCATGTACTGGTTAGTAAGAGTATAGGTTGGTTTGGGAACATATATCATCATCACTCCTTTTCGTTCCCCGTGGAACATAGGATTGAAACAGTTGCTCTCCATCGATTTCTATTCTGGGCTGTCTTTTTCAGCTGTGCCCAAGTCATTCCAATTTCCTTAGCCTCCTCTTCCACAGTTCTTCTCCAAGTTCTCCTTGGCCTCCCCACTCTTCTTTTCCCTTGTGGGTTCCAGTCAAGGGCACCTCTGGCTATGCTTGATTGTTCTCTTCTGAGTGTATGTCATATCCATCCCCACCTTTTTACCTTAATCTCCATTTGTATTGGCTGTTGTCCGCATCTTTCCCTTAGCTCTACATTTGTTATTACACCATCTTATACGGAGGATCCGTCAGGAACATATACGATAGTAGGAAACTATAGAGAGCATTACAACAGAAGACAATCAAAATAGTAGAACCTTTCTGTGCCAGATGTCTTCAAGACAATAATATAGTGCATTTCTTCTTCTTCCTCATTAGTACTGAAGAGGACGTTGGTCGTGTTGTGTTTGTTTACAGTGGAGCTGCGATATCTGCGCCTTTCGGCCAACACATCCGACTTCAGCACAGCATTTTTTGGGACCGGGTTTGCCTTCCCTCTTCGATCCCTACTCTCTCAGCCAGACTGCAGTGATGCAGCCTGTTTCCAGGACCACCACATGGAGGTGGAGTAGGGTCTTGGTCAGCTCTGGTTCGCTGACCCTGACGCAAGCAGTCAAGCTATGGGTCGCTGACTGCATTCTCTATTGCTGCGTCTTTGGGTCTTTTCTTGTTCAAATGTAAGAGGTATGAACAAATGAGAATACCAATATTAGATTATTTGCGGGCATCAAATTTACCTATAAATATTTAAAGATGTTGAGAAGAGACAGACCTACGAAACTGCATAATATAGTCAAAACAGTATTTACCACGAACACAAGTTAATATATAGTAATTGGGAAGGTGAAGGTCTGATGCTGTTCTTACAATACATATGACTTTTAAGAGGTGAAAGTCAGTTCAATATCTTTTAAAGTCAGTTATATAACTAGACACACCAGGCCTTTACACCCCTTCCCCTTAACAATATTAAATGTTAAAATATAAATATATATATATATTTATTTTTTTTATGATGAAAAATATCTCGTTCAACCTCTGATGAGTTATAATTAGGATATATATTGTTTTCAATTCCAAACAATATGAACAACTGCCAATATTGGAAAATGAGCAATAAGGTTATTTATCTCGCGAGGACAAAAGACAAAGAAAATAACCAGCATTGTGGCCACAAGGTCTTCATCAGTGACAATAAAGAAAGATAGTGAGAGCTAAGTAGGACACAAAAGAATATAAATAAAAAATTGGTACTACTCTTAAAAGCGGCTAGCATGCCCGCCTAAAAGAGGGCCTTGTGGCCGCAACATTGGCTATTCTCTTTATCTTTTGTCCTAGTAAAACAAATCCCTTTTTTTCGATATTCTACTACTACTACTTTGTCGTTCCTTTTCTACCATGAGGTATAGAGGTTTGTAAGAGAGAGCGCCAGACTATCCTATCGACTGTCTTCCTCCTGGCTTGGTTCCATTCTAGTCCTCGGTCCTTCAAAGATTGTCTAATATTGTCCTCCCAGTGGACTTTGGGTCATCCTGGAGGTCTGGATCCCTGGCTCTTAGTTTCCGATGCTTGCTGTGGTAGCCGATCTTCTCCCATTCTGCAGACATGGCCAAACCATCTCAGTTGGGACTGTTCTACTTGGATCTGCAGGGGTTGGATTTTTAGGCCTTGATGTATCGTTTGGTTGTTCTCATCTTTCCTCTCTTCCTATCACATCTAACATGTACACAAACAAATTTTATATCATCAGATTCACCATTCATTTATTTATATAAATTCCAAAAATGATAGCAATTGACCAAGAAACACAAAAACTATAGACATTACAAGTCACCCACTATAAAAACGGGACGCTGTGAAAAAAAATGCAGCGGCAGGCGACTATTTTCGCCAAAAGAATGCCGCGTGCTAAAGGTTAACAACCAGCGCTGTGCTTCAGCATTTTCTCATTTCAGAATTTCTTTTAAAAAAAACCAGCATCCAGGCGGTTTCAAAATTATGCATGCATACTTAAAAAGCATATAACTCGATACAAATTTGAGATGGAAATTTGTTGTTTTGCAGGAATAGAGCAGAGTAATGCTAGGTAACAAATGAAAATACCTTTAGATTAACAGTTGTAAAGTATTCTACAGAAGGTTGTCTTCATCTCAACACACACACACACACACACACACACTGAAAGACCTGAGGCATCACAGTAAAAATGCCTGTTTCACTATTAAATTACTGACAATACAGAATGCCAGTCAGTTGCTCCTCGATGTGAACAATGCAGTGTTGCAGGTTGTAGACATTTTGAACATTTGTCACTTAGAATGTGAAAATGGCATAATTCTGTCTCAGATGGTAATTGAGTTATCAGCATTCGAAGTGTATATACGTTGTTTGAAACACTCATTATTTGCGGTCTAATACAAGTCTTCCGCCCCTTTTTTAGCATGCCTCTAGTACGTGTAAATTATAGTGTATGCCTCACATCATTGTGTTAATTATGACAATTTCTTTACAGAAAATTTATCTTGGAAGATTATTTGAAACACACTGACACATGCAGCGCTGATTTCCAAACTTTCACGAAAAATGTTAGTCAGGCAGTGCGTACGCTACAGCCAGGGAAAGAGTATTCTGGTACCTTTATTGATCTACACAAGTAAGCATAGAATATCTTTGAAATAAAAAATGGAAAGGTAGTTCCTTAGCGGATAATTCCGTAGGGGAGTGAAGTATTAGAGACTTCACTACACTAGGTCTCAGCTTTATGAGGTGGGGTGACCACTTCCCTTCTTTGCTGCTTTTGCCTTCCCTAACTGCACAGCAGAGCCAGGTACACATTTTTACAGCTGGGGAGACTGGAGAATGACCTGACCTGGTTTCCTACCTGGCCCCTTTACCCTGAGAAGCAAGCACTCAAACCGCTGTACCAATTGCATACTCAATCTGACATACATAAAGAAATTATATATACATTTGAGATGCCACTGCAGCTGGTCTACTTGCAGGAACCCTACTCCACAGCTTTCATGTGCTTTTGCAGTGGTGGTTTTTATAGCAAATTTTTGTCACAAGATGAGACGGCTAATGTCACAACATATAACATGCTGTAGATAATTGTGGTTTTATTACTTATTTTTTCCTGAGTGAACCACATAAATCACACGGGATAAATATGCATAGGATAAATCAAATGCAACAGAATAAAGCTTGATTACTGTTTATCTATGACTTCACTTTTCTTCATTTGAGATCTTTTCTGGCTATCTGATTCTAGTTATGTGATGTAAAATGAACCTTTTCTGGCTATCTGATTCCAGTTAACTGATGGAAGAAATATCTTTTCTGGCTATGTGATTCCAGTTATCTGATGTAAGAAATACCTTCTGGCTATGTGATTCCAGTTATCTGATGTAAGAAATACCTTCTGGCTATGTGATTCCAGTTATCTGATGTAAGAAATATCTTCTGGCTATGTGATTCCAGTTATCTGATGTAAAGTGAATCTTTTCTGGCTATCTGATTCCAGTTATCTGATGTAAGAAATATCTTCTGGCTATGTGATTCCAGTTATCTGATGTAAAGTGAATCTTTCCTGGCTATCTTATTCCAGTTATCTGATGTAAGAAATATCTTTTCTGGCTATCTGATTCCAGTTATCTGATGTAAAGTGAATCTTTTCTGGCTATCTGATTTCAGTTGTATACTGTGAGGGTAATCTTTCCTAGCAGTCTTATTCCAGCTACACCTGTGTGTTACCTGGACCAGAAAGGGGAGCAAAGAATAATAACACTGTAACCAACCATGCATGTCTGTCACGTAGCGTTTAAAGGATAAGAGAATTATTTAGAGGAAATAATAGATCTGATGTGGAAGATTTGGCTCAAGGAATCCCTGCTGGGTTTTCCCACTTCCAAAGGGTGACGAAGAGGGTAAATTCTCCTAACTCGACAGGTCTGGAAAAGATTGTAAGGAGATATTTGGTCTCTCGCTACCGTCGTCCCCTTCTCAGTTATCTATTATTATTATTCTTTAAATTATATTATATTTTACGAGCCCCCCCTCCCTTATAAAGGAAGATAAACATAGACAATATTCAACATCTAATGGAAGGAACAAAGCGTGGGGTACAGTATATACACCCAATTGGTTTATTGCAATAAAGTGAATAGATGGTGAATGATAGTATTGTCGATGGAATTAGTGTCTGCTGTATGTATTATGTGTCTCACAATTCAAGTGTTTTTCATCATGGATGACTAAACTTTGGGGCATTGATTAGGTGAGTTTCCTTTGTCGTGGACTTAGCTTTTCAGCCCCCGGCTGATAGTGAAGTGTGGTTAGTTCTCCGGTCTCCTGACGTTGCCCCGGTAGGTCTTGAATGGTTCGGATTTGCCTTCTCTGTGCTCGACTCCGTATTCTGCGCTGAGATTGGACTGTCGTGCAAGGCTCCACCATAGACTACTCAAAGATGGACGCTAACCCGCAATTAGACACGTGGCTTCAGTGCTTTTAATGCGAGAATTCGCCGATAATTGGGTTAGACCTAGCTGTCTCAAGGGTTCCGGGCAAGTGAAGATTGCCCGTGTTTGGCGCACTTTTAGCGGGACATTTCCGCTTGGACACGTGATCCATAGCGTGCATCATGTGACATTAGCGTCAAATAAACGCTCCAATCAATAGCGTTAAAAGTCACGTGGGGTCTTCCTAAAGTGGCATAAACTGGTTTTATCAGCTTAAGCAGTCTTAAATTAAAACAGGTTCCTAGCTACCGAGGTCATTGGTCAACAATGACGTCGTATCTAAAAATAGCGAGGAGAGAAAATACTGAATGCTAGGAGAATTTCCGCCAGTGACAATTCCCGGGACTTTGCGATCATGCATTGAGGATGAGAAAAAAAACGATGTCCGTAAATAATAAAAAAAATGAAGAGAAGATTGGGCAAGTTGTCACACAAGCCCCTCCTCAAGTTTGACGTTCCGTCCAACTCCTCTTGTCCTGTCTTCCTCTTCTTTTCCAGTTTCTCATATCTCCTCGGTTGCGTCCGGATGTCTGCTCAAAAAATCTGCCCCTACGTTGTTCTTCCCAGGTATGTATTCTATGTGAAAGGAATATGGCTGCAACAGGAGTGACCATCTCATAAGCCGGGCATTAAGGTTCTTCGACGCTGCAAGAAATATCAACGGTTGGTGATCACACTGCACCGTGAACTTTTTCCCGTATAAATATGGTTGAAACTTCTGCACAGCCCATATTAGCGACAGACATTCTCTTTCGATGGTAGAGTAGTTCTGTTCAGCAGGGTTCAATTTCCTACTAGCATATGCGATGGGGAATAGAGTTGCAGAAGGTCTATCACTAGGCTGCAGGAGAGTGGCTCCTATCCCTATATTGCTAGCATCTGTTCGCAGCGTAAAGTTCAGAGTTAAGTCAGGCAGTCGCAGAATTGGCCTAGCTGTGAGTTTCTCCTTCAGCAGCGTGTAGGCATTTTCGCACTCCGCTGTCCAGGTTACTTTGTCCGGGTTCCCATTCTTGGTTAATGCGGTCAATGGCGCACTCAGGGTATTAAAATCTTTAATATATCTCTGGTAGAAGCCACATAGAGACACAAATGACCTTACATCCTTTTTAGTCTGGGGTCGTGGGGCCCGCTGTAACTTCTCAATATTACGCGCATCTGGGAACATGCATCCATGCGAGATAGTGTGTCCCAGGAATTCTAGTTGCTCGCAGGCAATTTGACATTTTGTAGGGCGAGCGGTGAGTCCTGTTTCTCTAAGTCTTTCGAAGAGTAGGGAAACTGCGTCCAGGTGCTCCTCAAAGGTGTTCGTGGCAATAAGTATGTCGTCCATGAAATTACTTATCCCAGGGTGGTTCAGGGGTTCCAGTAGCTTCCTCATCATACGAGTAAAGACGCTTGGGGCGTTGCTTAGCCCAAATGGCAATACATTAAACTCGTAATGGCCTTCAGAAGTACTAAATGCTAACATATGTCGAATTTCCTCTTTTACCGGGATCTGGTAGTACCCTTTGCTAAGGTCTATCTTCGAAAAGTATCGTGCTCTACTCAGCTTGGTGAAAAGCTGATTCTGATCCGGTAAGGGCTCCGCTTGAAATTCCGTTACAGCGTTGAGCCTTCGGTAGTCTATGCAGAGGCGATGTTCTCCTGTGGATTTTCTAAGCAACACTACACTCGCACTATAAGGCGACTCTGATTTTGAGATAATATTTTCCTTAAGCAGGTACTCGATTTCCTCACTCAATGCCTTTGCTTTAGCATAAGGAACAGGATAGTTCTTAACTCGTACCGGGGCGAGGTCTGTTAGCTTCATATCAAATTCTATCAGGTTGGTCATGCCAGGTTTATCCGTGAGTGTACTAGTGTGTTTTCTCAACAACTGTTGAACCCGTGCCTGCTGATCCTCCGTTAAAGTTGAACTAATCTGAACATCTTGATGAGTTTCGCACTGACGAAGAGGGTATTCACAGGAGGTCAGGGGTTCTGCCTCAGTTTCCGTCGCAATAGCCAGTGTCAGGAAATGTGCTGGTTCTGCACCTGGTCTTTCATAATATCGCTTCAGCAGGTTTATGTGGTAAATTTTCTGCTTCCCCTTTATGGCAATCTTGTAATTGGTGCGCGACATTTTCTCAACAATTTTATATGGACCTCTCCACCCGATTTGCAATTTATTATTGCTACTGGGCAGGAGTAATAATACCTGTTCTCCTACTTCTAGCTCCCTATCCTTCGCAGTGCGGTTGTAGTAACGCGCATGTTTACGACGGGCACGGCGTACATTTTCCTTTGCCAGTTCCCATCCTGTTTTAAGGCGTTGGGTCAACTCCTTCACGTATTGGGATGCAGAGGTGACCGTCTCATCAGCTTTATCATCTGTCCAAGTACGTAACAGTGCCTCTAAAGGTCCTTTTATAGGTCTACCAAACAGCAATGTGGCAGGAGGCATCCCAGTAGAATTGTGGGGTACTTCGCGGTAAGCAAATAGTGCTGCGGGTAAGTATTGATCCCAGCTCTCTGGTTTTTCCTGCGCAAGTTTCCGAAGGATGGAAATAAGGGTCCCGTTATACCGCTCCACCTGGCCATTTGCCTGGGGGTGGTAGGGAGAGGTGTGGATATGTCGGGCCTGAAATATCCTAAACACTTCCTCGGTGAGTTTTCCTCGGAATTGGGAACCATTATCTGTCAGGATCTGTGACGGAAACCCTAGCCGAGTAAATATGGTGAGCAGAGCCTCAGCAACATGCTTAGAATCACAGGCGGGCATAGCAATTGCCTCTGCCCACATGGAGCAACAATCCACTAACGTGAGTATATAACTGTTTCTCTTTTTGCTACGAGTAAGTGGACCCACAATATCCACCGCTACTCGTTCGAAGGGTGTGCCCAAGATTGGCATTTCTCCCAGAGTGGCTGGGGCCGTCCAGTGTTTCGGCGCTGTCCTCTGGCACTGCGGGCATGATTTCACATATCTCTGGATATCGGCGTTGATACCTGGCCAATAATAATGACATGAAATACGCTGAATCGTGGCACTTATGCCCATGTGGCCACTAAACGGAAGGGCATGGCCCATTTCTAGGACCTGGGCTCGGTATGCTGATGGAACCACAAGTTGCCCATGTTCCTTGACTAGGGATGCACAGACGACTGCGTATTGTGGGCCTGATGGTCACCTCTTTCTACAGTGCTTACACCATTTTTCCCCTTGCCTCTGCTGCTGGAAATTAGATCTCTGAGTAGTCTTGTAGTCTGGCTTGTCATGCTTTTTGAAGTTAGTATACGGTGGTTTCACTTGGGGGTCCATGTGTGACTGAGCTGTCTGTCTAGGTACGTAATCTGGTTGTTTCCGTCTGGGTGGTGGATTCTCTGATAGTGCTGCCTGATATCGTTCCGCTAACTGGACTATGGATTCTAAAGTGCTGGCCCCATTCTCTGTCAGGAATCTTCTCATGTCGGAAGTCATGGTGTCCTTCAGTTGTTCGATCATGACCATTTCCTTCAGGCCTTCCCAATCATGAGTAAAATTCCCTAGGGCACCCCACTTCTCCACGTAGGAATCCAGTCTCGCAGCAAACTGAGCAAAGTTCTCTCCGACTTCCCTCCTAGAGTTACGGAACCTCTTCCTATAGGCGTCAGCATGTAGCTCATAACGAACCAATAGTGCCTTTTTCAAAGAGTCGTAGTCATCCTGTAAACCTGGAGGAAGCTTGCTATACACGTCATAAGCAGTTCCTCTAAGCCCTTGCGACAGTTTCAGGTTCCATTTGCTCTTCTCCAAACCAAACGTGGTGGCAAACTTCTCAAATTTGTCGAGATACCTATCGATCGAGTCGGCTTGTTCCGAGAAAGCTTCAAATGGAAACGTCAAAGGTCCCAAAGTTGACATGAGTGAGGATGGCAAAGGTCCGGTGCCCCCTGCGTGCAAGGAAGGCATATCATCTGACCGTGGCGATAGGTTGCCTGAGGAGGTAGATGCGGTCGCACCGGCTACTGGTTCAACTCTTTGAGCTTGTCCCTGCATCTCTAACTGCTTCATCTTCAATGCATGCTCGCGTTCATCTCTCTCGCTTCTTTCTCTAGCGTCTACAGCTTTTATCCTCTCATCTATTTCTGCTAACTTTATTCGCTCTTCTCTTTCAGCTTTCGCTGTTTCTCGAGCGTAATACTTATCAGTCTCGACACTGACATAATTTGCAAGGTCCACCCCACTATAACCTAGATCTCGACCGGCCTCCCCTAGTGCTGCCTTAAGCTTAACTATTTCAGCCATCTTTTGCAGTTAAAGTCCACACTGAGTAAGCTAGTGCTACCTTCCGATAGTATTTCTAACAACAAGTAAATACTAATTATTTATCCGACTGCTGTAGAATGAAATTACTACAGTTATGGAGACTTAAGGTCTGTAATTCAATGAAATACAAAATCAAGAACTAACTTAATTAAACACAACATATATAAAGGGATTCACCAATCAATGCCTGAATTTCTAGAAAAAATGTTTTCTGTCTTTCTAGAGCTCACTGTGTGAAAATACATGTGTTAAAATGGTATACTGTAATGACTGAATGGATGATACTATCCCAGAGGTATGATAAAATACACAAGTTCAAATCCCGGACCGAGACACCAGTGTCACGTAGCGTTTAAAGGATAAGAGAATTATTTAGAGGAAATAATAGATCTGATGTGGAAGATTTGGCTCAAGGAATCCCTGCTGGGTTTTCCCACTTCCAAAGGGTGACGAAGAGGGTAAATTCTCCTAACTCGACAGGTCTGGAAAAGATTGTAAGGAGATATTTGGTCTCTCGCTACCGTCGTCCCCTTCTCAGTTATCTATTATTATTATTCTTTAAATTATATTATATTTTACGAGCCCCCCCTCCCTTATAAAGGAAGATAAACATAGACAATATTCAACATCTAATGGAAGGAACAAAGCGTGGGGTACAGTATATACACCCAATTGGTTTATTGCAATAAAGTGAATAGATGGTGAATGATAGTATTGTCGATGGAATTAGAGTCTGCTGTATGTATTATGTGTCTCACAATTCAAGTGTTTTTCATCATGGATGACTAAACTAGGCATTGATTAGGTGAGTTTCCTTTGTCGTGGACTTAGCTTTTCAGCCCCCGGCTGATAGTGAAGTGTGGTTAGTTCTCCGGTCTCCTGACGTTGCCCCGGTAGGTCTTGAATGGTTCGGATTTGCCTTCTCTGTGCTCGACTCCGTATTCTGCGCTGAGATTGGACTGTCGTGCAAGGCTCCACCATAGACTACTCAAAGATGGACGCTAACCCGC
This sequence comes from Oreohelix idahoensis, assembly GCA_024509875.1. NCBI lineage: Eukaryota > Metazoa > Mollusca > Gastropoda > Stylommatophora > Oreohelicidae > Oreohelix > Oreohelix idahoensis. The sequence goes on from JAMPIV010022280.1 coordinate 25,852, forward strand.
AATTAGACACGTGGCTTCAGTGCTTTTAATGCGAGAATTCGCCGATAATTGGGTTAGACCTAGCTGTCTCAAGGGTTCCGGGCAAGTGAAGAATGCCCGTGTTTGGCGCACTTTTAGCGGGACATTTCCGCTTGGACACGTGATCCATAGCGTGCATCATGTGACATTAGCGTCAAATAAACGCTCCAATCAATAGCGTTAAAAGTCACGTGGGGTCTTCCTAAAGTGGCATAAACTGGTTTTATCAGCTTAAGCAGTCTTAAATTAAAACAGGTTCCTAGCTACCGAGGTCATTGGTCAACAATGACGTCGTATCTAAAAATAGCGAGGAGAAAATACTGAATGCTAGGAGAATTTCCGCCAGTGACAATTCCCGGGACTTTGCGATCATGCATTGAGGATGAGAAAAAAAAAACGATGTCCGTAAATAATAAAAAAAATGAAGAGAAGATTGGGCAAGTTGTCACAATGTCATAAAAAAGCAAGGGAAGCAGAGGAACTATGGGGGACCTGTATACCAGAGCAAAGAAGCTAACATGGAAATACAAGCAAGCAAATGGCCTCACGAAAGACAAAAATGTAAAACTGCTTAGTAATATTCAAGAGCAAATGAAGAGGTGGACATGATTTTGAGGAACTTCTCTATAGACCAGCTCCACTAAATCCCCCAGACATCCATCTAGCAGAAGAAGAGTGACAAATCAACTGTGCATGACCAAATAGGGAAGAAATAAAGAAAGCCAATAAAGCTTCTAAAAGAGGGATAAGTGACTGATCCAGATGGCATTCCAGCAGAGGTTATCAAAGCAGATATTGACACCTTTACAGAGATATACAAACTACTTGGTAAAGTGCGGGAGAGAGAAGAAATACTAGAAGAATGGAAGGAAGATTAACTGGTCAAATTGCCTAAGAAGGGAGATTTAAAAGAATGCACAAATTACAGAGGAATAATGTTGCTGTCAGTGCCAGGAAAAATATTAAACAGTATCATAGATGAATAGAGTCTTAGATAGACAACTGAGAGATGAACAAGCAAACGTTTGACAAAACAGATCCTCTACAGGCCAGATAGCCACATTGAGTATAATAGCTGAACAAAGTCTGAAGTGGAATTCACCTCTCTACATGGATTTGTAGACCCATGAAAAGGCATTTGACAGTGTAGACAGAGAATCACTTTGGAAATTGATGAGGCATTATAAAATCATCTGAAGATCATTAACAAAATTTTTTTTAAACTGAATTATGAAAGTCTGTGACTTCTTGGTTTCTATTTTTGTTGTTCTCAGTTTCAGAGCCATATAATAGGACTGATTTGACATTTGAGTTTAAGATTGTTATTTTTACGTAGGACTTGAATTATTTTTGATTTCCATTATATTTCCCAATGCAGTAAAAGTTCCTCTTGTCTTTTATATCCTTATTTTTGATATTCATCATTTACTATTGCACAGGTCCTCCTTGTCCCCACCAGTGGAGTTCACATTTGATGAAAAATTGTTGAATAGTTATTCAGGATCTTTGACAGCAAATGTTATTGAGGTCAACGATTTAACATTGGAACTCCTGCAGAAAAGGTTTATGTTGTTTCATATGATTGTTTTGCATGTATGGTAACATTTCAGTGCAACATTAACGCAAGGTTTATTTTTTAATGTATGAAAAATTGTAACATCATCATGATCATGGCAACCAAGAATTTTAAACTTATTTGGAAAAAATATATAAACGTATATAGGTCAGGAGCAGGCACTCGTAAGACAGAAAGGAGGACACTAAGCAACAGAAAAGTAACAGATGTGATCGGCTGACCAGGGAGTTGAACCAGGGACCATCCAAATGGCACCATTGCCTTGCTGTCAGAGTAAATCGTGAAATGACACACAGCCAGCTAAGCACCCCAGATAGAAAGCCTCATTGATTGTCATCATTTTCACATTACTGTATTGTTGTTATTATTATTGTGGTTCATAATTGACATCATTGCATTCTGGGCAAATGCACAAGTACTCAGTCTGCGTCAGAAAATGTCGAAGGACATTAATGTTGATTGTTCCTGTAGTGTGCTGATAATGAAATGATTTATTCTCTCTTTATCTCCTGCTTGGTTTGTTGTCAGTTGTTGACCTAGTCTGGCCACACATAGAAAGATAATAGAAAAAAAGTTAGAAAAATGTTGACTCGTCCATATGATCATCATCATTATCATAATCCTCTAACTCCATACTTCCAGTATGTAAAAAATGGTAAAGTATTTTGTCTAATCATGTTTCAGGTTCTGAGAAAACCAGGCTGAATATATTTTTAGAATGGGTCAGAACTTCCAGATATCGTTAAAGTAATTAGTGTTTGTAGAAGACATTTGTGACCAAATCTCTTTCCATGCATGAAAAGTGGTAAAGTAGTTTGTCTAATAGTGTTTCAGGTTCTGAGAAAATCAGGCTGAATATATATTTAAAAAAAATAATGGATCAGAACTTCCAGACACAGTTGAAGTAATTAGTATATGTAGAAGACATTTGGGACCAAATCTCTTTCATAGCAAAGAAGCTTAATTCTTTCATTTTAAAATGCCACAGTCTAAAAACAACCTGGATTGTTCAGGTCATTGTTTGTCTTAATTTTCCCAAAAGAGGACAAGATAACATTCTGGTTTTGTACTTGGGTTACCAGACGTCGGGTTTTGGCAGAATTATTCAAGCTTTTCCAAGTACAAACTGTGCATCATGATGGATTTTTTAAAAGTGTTGAAGCATCTAGCTTTTATGCTAGTGGCTAAATTATGTGAAAGATACCAGTTTGAAAATTCTCCATTTGAATCTTAGTTCCGACAACTGTATTCAAGTTGTCATCCCTGCAGAATTGAGCAAATAATTATCAGCAACGTAGTCCAGATTAATTAAGGTGCAGAATACGCTAAATGAGATAGCAGAATGCAAAATATATAATACAAATACTAAAATATGACTTCTCTGAGAAATTTGTCGCATTTACTGGGAGATAACTCTAATAATCTTTGGTGCAATTGGGCATAATGCAGAGGGCAACAATGTGTCTCAGTGTGTATTAAAAAAAGTAATCCAGCTTTGTTTAGGAACATTTTATTATTAGATAAAAAAATATAAATAGACCAAAAAAAATTGAGATGATTTGATGAGCTTATAGTTTCGTAATGTCAAAAATTAGTGTCATTGTCATTTATTTATTGAAATAAATGTGTCCTACATTTGATCCTACTTTGTCCTTCTTTATGTGACAAAAACTTGAATAGTGTCCTCCTTTTTTATTTGAACTATGTAGTAACCCTATTTTGCAGTGAAGCATCACACAATACATTTTTTTTATTAGGCTTGCAAAAGTGACGGAAGAAATGGACGAAATTAAGGAGAAGATATTGACTATCAGCTCAGAGCAACAGAAAACTTCCATTGAAGTGAACCAACTCTCTGCCTGTCTGGGGGATGGCTGTAGTATAGAAAATGTGAACAAGTGAGTACAAATCCTTAGAAATGAACTGAACATGTATTGGGTGAACAAACAGAGAAGAAATGTGAATATGCAATTGCAGATACTTAGAAATTAACTGAACATGTATTGGGTGAACAAATGTGAGCATGCAAGTGCAAGCACTTAGAAATGAACTGAACATGTATTGTGTGAACAAATAGAGAACAAATGTGAACATATAAGTGCAAATAGAAATGAATTGAACATGTAGTGGGTGAACAAACAAATGTTAACATGTAAGTGTTAATACTTAGAAAAGAAGTGTGAACATGTGTTGAGAGCACACCATGGGGCGAAGCAATCTTGATAAAGTTATATTTAGAGTGATTGCTGCGCACCATGCTGAGCCTCACCAAAATGCTTAAACTAAAGTCGTCAGCTGTGACAAAGTAACGTATCGAGGGATGACGAAAAGAAGAGTCTGTGTCTACGCTTTGTAGCGTATAGACATGTCCGAAAGCGTGGCTTGGTCCACTTAATATATGTGTAGAAGAATCTACTTGTAAAAAGTGTTAATGAGTCTAGATTTGACTCAAAAATCAAGTGTGCATTTATAATTCAATGTGATGAAACCACTTCATCAGGACATGTTGAATCCATAAGTATTGAATAGCCAAGATGGCCAGAAATATAGTGAGAGATAGTATCTCAAGATATACAAGATGTTTTCAAGGTTAGTGTAACCTACATATATAGATATAAACATTTGTGAAAAAGTACAGTGTGTCAGGAAGGATCATAAGAGAATATATTTTAGCGGATAAAGAAATAAGTGTACAAGAAAGCACAAGACTATAACATTACGGATTTTGTGTAAAAATCCAATGTGTCGAGAATGACCATAAAAGAATAAAGTAAGCGGACAAAGAAATAAGCGTCCAAGAAAACACAGGAATATATTATTACGAGTATCAGAACGAAATTATAAAAGCAGGAAATTGTACAGATATGGTATATTGAAGGAATCGATTTTTGCCAGTGACTAACTTAAATTATGTTGGAGCGACATGTAATTCATGAGAGTTTTCTGTATGAATAAAATGAAAGTCGTTTACATGTGAAGTCTTTGAAAAATCTATGGAAAATTCAGATTCGTGATTTGTTCATTATGACAGTTGAGAGTTTTTTCAGTTAATGGACATGAATACACATTCAAACAATGAACGATTCTGCAGAAGTGAAGTAAGCCAGTTCCATACCACAAGTTAAACAAAATATTAACACGTTTGGCGTTACAGAAAGAACATCTTTTCATTGAGTCAACTTATCAGAACAAAAGTGAAAACAACCCTAGACATTAACAGGAGACCATAAGGTTTACTTTTAACAACATGTAAGTGCAAATACTTAGAAATGAACTGAACATATAGTGGGTGAACAAATAGAGAAGAAGTGTGAACATGTAAGTGCAAATACTTATAAATGAACTGAACATGTAGTGGGTGAAGAGGATAAATGTGAAGACATAAGTACAAATACTTAGAAATAACCTGATAACAAGTACAGGTCTGCATCCTATTATCTCAAATCCTCAGGGACTTTTGTTTTGGAAACCAGATTTTTTTCAGTTTCAGATGTCATTCAAAATTTGTTCGAAAATAGCTCAGAGTCACCCAAAATGTGTTCAAAAATAGCCAGAAGTTGCCCAAAATGTGTTTAAAAACTAGCCCAAAATGTGTTCGAAATAGTCAGAAATCAGCCTAATTGTGATAGAACAGTAGTCCAAAGAAACTTTTGATTTTCAGAATATTTTGGTTTTCGGGTGTTCATATAAAAGGATATATAAGAGAATAATATTATTAGAGAATAATAAGAGAATTTTATAAGAGAAATGGTGACAAGATAAAAATGGATGCATAATGATTTTAAAAAAAACTGAAGAGTTGCCAAAGCTTAAGCTCTTATTCAAGTCTAGCAGAGAACTGGCAGAGGACTTGGTGGAAGTAGATGTCAAAATAAGATAATTTGAATATCTGAAGTGCTAGAATATTTAAAACTTGGCTGTGAAAGGCATTGATTGTTGAAGATCACTAGAAATGACATTTGATATCTTCGTTAAGGGATGTTCAATTTTGTTAACAGCTACTTAGCAAAACGAGCTCAATCAGAAAACTGCACTCGTGAAATATTGGAGCTGGAAGGCAACTTGAAGAAGCTAGAAAAGTTAGCGTCACTGATCCAGCAGCCTCTGGATAAACTTGGATTAAGTCCTGCACCCCCGGCATTTGATATCCAAGACATCGCAGAAGTGGTGAGTCGGTGTTTGTACTCAACTGTTTATAGCTACACATTGATGATCCACACATACGATTAGGCTGTGTAAAAAAACGATTCGAGAAAGATCCATACTTTTGTGAGTGAATGCATTTGCAGAATAGAAGGATTGAATTGATATAGCAGGATTACCAGTGTGCAAAAGACAAACAGATACCAATTGAAAAGAAATACCAATGGAAAAGATATGAGGAGAAGATGCTATCATTAGATATGAAACACACTGAAACAAAAACCAGTTCATAACATTACTTGGCAGTCTTTGTTCTAGAATTCACAGTGTAAAAGGAAAGAGTGAAGCTGAAAAGGGAATTAGACGTAGATGTGAAAGGGGTAAGAAAACATGGAAAGAACTGAAATGGATGGCGTAGGGCAGGAAAGTTTGATGTGAACTTGCTAAAGGCCTGTGCACCATGGGATGCTGTAAGGTAATGAATGAATGTAAAGAAAATACTTGTAGTGAAACTCTGATAATGCTGTCAGTTTGCATTGATCACCACAGGCAGACATCTTCTTCTTTGGTCATTTGCCGCTCATTGACAAAGCAATCGGTGACCATCATACTTGGTGGTGTCTGGTAGGGCAGCAACAAACTGTCTCCCCTTTGCTCGGTCGGCAGCCATCCTTCGTGCGGTGACCCAGCTGTGGTTCATACTTTGCATCTCTGCCTCCACAGTTCTCCACCAGGTAGCTTTTGGCTAGCCTCGCTTTTGCTTTCCTTCTAGAGTCCATATCGTGGCAGTTAATGTTATGGTGATTGTGTCCTGCAGGGTCTCTTCTAAGGATGTGGCCAACCCAAATCTAGCGTCAGCCCGCTATGATGGTGCGCATGTCTTCTTGGTGGCTCCGAGTTAGCAGTTCTTGGTTGGTGATGGTTTTAGGCTAGAAAATTTGAAGAATTTTCCTTAGGCAAGTTGTGTAGAAAGATGACAGTTTGGACATTTCCTTTTGATACTCTCCAGCATTCTGCACCATACAGAAGTACAGAAATTACACAGCTCTCATATATTTTTAATTTAGTTTTTCTACTGTACTGAGAAGATTTCCAGGTGTTGTTTAGATTGGTGAAGGCTATTCTGGCTTTATTCATCGGTTACTGATGTCTTTGCTTTTCCACAATCTATAGTGTTACTATGTTTCCTAAGTATGTAAATATGTTTGTATTTCCTAGCACTTAGTCGTTCCCCTTCTACCTAGCACTTGGTCTCTTATTTTTGCACAGACATTATGTATGCACATTAACATCTCCAAAACCTATTTCCTGAATTTTTATCCTGGCTTTTTGAGCCACACTGAAAAAAAAAAAATCCTGAACTTTAAATACTGGTTACCACACTGCGCTGGTGATTGGGTGATCCAGGTCAGCGCCCTGGCGAGACATTTGAAGAAGTGTCTTTGACCGGGACGTGAACTGGATTAATTTGAGTCCTGGCGAAGACATTTGAAGCAGTGCCTTCAATCCAGGGGACTGGAATAACCCGAGCGGCTCCTGAGCACAAACCCTCTGTGGATGGGAAGGAGCGAAGCTCCTGACCGAGTTGGAAGGAAAGTCCATATGCTCCCCAGCCTCGCAATGCCATGAAATTTGTTTCATGTCATTGTGCCGAAGGGCTGAAAGCCCAAGTGCCGCTGGTTAGGGGGAAAAAAAAATCCTGGCTTTTTGGAACACTTTGAATGCTGGCTACATCTAAATTACCATGACTGACAGTCTCATCTGTATAGGTGCTAATAGTGATGATGAATTAAATTTTGTTTGAATTTCACGTCTGTGACTGCCTTCACTTATCAGTGAAAAATTAAATAATAGAAATTAATTTTGACTGTTGTATGCTATCACATTATTATCTATTCTCTTGTATGGGTGTGAGGGCTGGACACTCACTGCAGATACGGAGCGAAGGATTCAGGCTTTCGAGCATAAATGTTATAGAAGAATTTTGCGCATTTGCTATAAAGAGCACAAAACAAATGTCTATGTTAGAGAGAAGATAAACACCTATGCAGGCCACCAAGAACCACTTTTGTCAATAGTGAAACGTCGAAAGCTTGCCTGGTTTGGGCATGTAACTCGTCATGACTCCCTTTCGAAAACGATCCTTCAGGGAACAGTCGAAGGTAAACGGAGAAGAGGAAGGCAGAGAAAATCCTGGGCTGATAACATCAAAGAATGGGCAGGACACGGTTTTTCCACACTTGTACGCATTGCTGAGGATAGAGAGCAGTGGAGGACCCTGTCTGCTGATGCTTCCACCATGGCACCCCTACGACCCATGACGGGTTACGGGCTGAGATGATGAGATAATGATGCTATCACCACAGTCACTTTCTTCCTTCTGTCTCTCTCATATAAGATAGAAAGTATTGCTAAGGAATTCACGTTGCTCTTACATGAATTCCAGGGTTAGACCGCTGACCATTACCCTGTGTATCCTGGAAATGACAGCCTTCAAGCTCTTGAGTTGCCTGACCAGTGTTCAGGAATAGAGTAACCTCACCAGAATGGCCAACATCACTATTCCCTTTGTGGTGGAACATGTTGAGAGCCCAGCATTACACACTCAGAATCACTTGAGCCCCACACTTAACTTTGCTTTAATCAGGTCAGCTGTGAGCAAGAGGATCTCACGGTGACATGTGAGGGGAGCTTGGAAGTGTTTGTACATAGGATAATTCCTTGGGAGAGCCCAGTACCAGAGCACCGTATTTTAGCCCTGAATATTTTGAGAGCTCTCCAGGATGACAGGAAATACACAGTAATCCATACCCAGCTTTCCCTTGCTCGTTTAGAACCAGATGTGAGGATCCTTTAAATGCATGTCATCCCGGGATAAATATCCAGGAAAGAAACTGGAATAATGATTCTAACTCAACAAGTTGTGGAATGTCAGAAAAGCCTAGATGTATAAAGTAGATAATGCCTAAACCACAACAGCAAAGACATATAAGTGACAGATCAGTTCACCCTGGTCAGATGGAATCTTACTTATCTGTGGTGGGCTAGCAGGACTTTCTAGGATAGCCCCTTTTAGAGTGGCATCATGCTAGCTGATATTTCACTAGCATTCTGTTTTAGGTGAGGGCCTGGTATTTATCAATGAACTTGAGTTCAGGCATAGATTTCTCTACTTTTGACTAGTAGTTGTGCTGCGGTTCAACTGAAGAACTTCTGTCTGTGGTTGAAAGGAGCATACCTCACCACAAGAAAGTAAACACCTTAAGGAAACAAAAGTCTCTCCCACAAACACATACATACACACATATCTCTCAGCCACACCTTCACTGTCGTTCCACCTTCTTACACTATACACTGACCACCGCATCTTTATATCTTACACCTCATGGTGCCCCACTTCTGTTTTTATTCTGTTTCATCTTCTTGTCTTTCCGTCTTAGAAAATTCCTGACATCAGTCCCATGACTTTGTACAATTTTGTCTTTTGTTTCCACAGAGCCAATGTTTTTTCCTCGCCAGAAAGCATATATTTGTGTCTGATAGACCACTTTGAGAGAGAGCATGTATTTGTGTCTGATAGATCACTTTGAGAGAGAGCATATATTTGTGTCTGATATACCACTTTGAGAGAGAGCATATATTTGTGTCTGATAGATCACTTTGAGAGAGAGCATATATTTGTGTCTGATAGACTACTTTGAGAGAGAGCATATATTTGTGTCTGATAGACCACTTTGAGAGAGAGCATATATTTGTGTCTGATAGACCACTTTGAGAGAGAGCATATATGTGTGTCTGATAGACCACTTTGAGATAGTCTAATTTATGTCATCTTCCTCTTCTAATTCTCAGCTTTGCTTCTCTTCAAGAAATTTAGTGGATGCTCAGCTAAGGTGTATCTGTTTTTTTAAACATTCTTAATTTCTTTTTAACCTTTGCTGTGTTTTTTGTTTTTGTTTTTTAAATAACTTTTTTAAATTGTTGATACATTTGTTTTGTTTTGTTTTTTTATTTGAGTATGCTTGACCTGAATTCTTATTTTAAAATATTAAAAAGTAATATGCTTCGTAAATGACAATCACTGTTGTCATTCAAGTAAACTGCAGTGAGAAAAGTTGCTATGACAATGGGAGAACTAGAAATGATATTAAAAAGAAGGAACAGCTGGGAAAAAAACAAATAGTAATAGAAATTGTAAGATAAATAATAATAAACTAGGGAGAAAAAAAAGAGAGCGAACTGAATAAATATGTAAGGAAGACATAAATAATAGTAGTCAGAAGTAATGTTGGATAATGTGAAAGAAAACAATTGGAAGTAAGTGACATGATACAAAATATTATTATTATTATATATATATATATATATATATATATATATATATAATAATAATAATAATAATAATAGCCCCTTCAGTCATAACTGACTATGGGAATGCGCCCCTGAGGTGACAGCCCTCAGCTGCTTATTTTCCTGGTGCTCCTTTCGACGTTTTCTCCTCACCTCTGCTTCTTGTGTGAGCCTCTCTTCGCCCAATCTGAGGTGGCGCCGTAAATAGCATCACCACTTAGTGCGATCGGCAGCTTCATCCTCCCATGTTGCTGGATCCATGTCCAGTGCCCTCATATCTCTCTTGCACACATCTTTGAACCTCAGCTGTGGTCGCCCAACTGTTCTCTTGCCATCTGCTAATTGTCCGTAGAAGATATCTTTTGGAATGCGACCATCTTCCATGCGGCGAACATGGCCAAGCCAGCGAAGTCTGCGCTGTCTAAGAAGCGTATACATACTTTGAAGGCCAGCACGTGACAACACCTCGACATTTGTCACTTTATCTTTCCACGAGATGCCGAGGATGCGGCGTAGACACCGCAAATGGCAGGTATTGAGCCTTCTTTCTTGCTTAGCATAGGTCGTCCAGGTCTCGCTGCCATATAGGAGTGTGCTGGTGACGCAGGCATTATATACCGCAGCTTTGGTCTTCATTGTGAGTTTAGAGTTTCCCCAAACACGCGATGTGAGGCGGGCAAAGGTAGCTGCAGCTTTGCCAATGCGGCTGTCGATTTCTGTATCCAGTGAGAGTTTGTCATTGATGGTAGACCCTAGGTATGTGAAGTGGTGCACCACTGCCAATTCATAGTTATCGATAGTGATAACTGGTGCAGCACCCACATCCTGACTCAGCACATTCGTTTTCTTTAGACTTATTGTGAGGCCAAAGTCCTTGCATTTCTTTAGTGAAGCGATTCATCAAGCTCTGAAGCTCCTGTTGGCTTTGAGTGACGACTGCAGCATCATCAGCGAACAACAAGTCTCTTATAGTGACCCTTCTGATTTTTGTTTTTTGCCTTCAGCCTTGAAAGATTAAACAGACGGCCATCTGACCTAGTGTGAAGACATATTCCTTCAGTTGCATCTCTGAATGCATGTTTCAAGAGTAAGGCAAAGAAGATTCCGAAGAGGGTCGGAGCCAGAACACAGCCTTGTTTAACGCCACTTCGTATATCAAAGGGCTGTGACGTGCTTCCAGCATATTGGACTGTTCCCTTCATGCCGTCATGGAATGACTTTATCATTTCCAGCATTTTAGAAGGGCAGCCTATTTTCAGGAGGATTTTAAAGAGTCCATCCCTACTAACCAGGTCGAATGCTTTTGTGAGGTCTATAAAGGCGATATATAATGGTCTTTTCTGCTCTCTTGATTTTTCCTGAAGCTGGCGGGAGAGAAGATCATGTCTGTTGTTGATCTGCCAGCTCGGAATCCACACTGTGACTCTGGATATATGCGCTCAGCTAACTTGTGTAGTCGCATTAAGATGACTTTGGCAAAAAACCTTACCAACAATACTAAGAAGAGAGATGCCTCTGTAGTTATTGCAATCACTTCTGTCTCCTTTATTTTTATACAGTGTTACAATCTTGGCATCTCGCATGTCTTGAGGAATAGTTGTCTCTTCCCAGCACTGGCACAGCATCCTATGCAGGGGATGTAATAGCGTGCTCTTACAGCATTTGATTAAATCAGGAGGAATCCCATCACTGCCTGGTGCTTTGCCAGAGGCCAAGCTATCAATGGCCTTGCTGAGTTCCTCTAATGTTGGTTCGGCATCCAGCTCCTCCATAGTTGGCAGACTGTTGACACCATCAAGGGCTGCAGGCGTAACGGTATTGTCTCTAGCGTAAAGCTCAGAGTAGTGCTCGACCCACCTCTCCATCTGCTTACCCTTATCAGTTAGCTTCTCTCCGCTGATGGTTTTTAGCGGTGCCGTCTTACTTTTATGGGGGGCCAAGTGCTTTCTTTATACCGTCATACATTTGTCTAATGTTGCCTGTTTGCGCTGCGATCTGGATGCTCTCACTGAGCTGGAGCCAGTAGTCATTTGCACAGCGTCGAGCAGTTTGTTGAACTTTGCTTCTCGTAGCCCTCAGGATCTGTAGGGTTCTGGCACTCGGTGAACGTTTGTATTCATTCATAGCACTGCGCTTAGCTTCAATGACGGGTGCCATCACATCTGATGAAGCATCAAACCAGTCATTTGACTTTGCTGTTTTCTTACCAAAGGTGGCAAGTGCAGTACTTTGAATGGTGTTCCGTAGATGCTCCCAGTTCTCTGTAATAGTATTACCATGCTGAGGGCTACTGAGCACTTTCTCGAAGGTCGCAGTGAATTGAGCGATCATGAAAGGGTCTGACATCTTGCTGGTATCAATGCGTGGTTTCCCTTCATGTCTGACACGATAGAGTTTTCTTGGTTGTGCTCTGATTTTGCAGCAAACCAAGGAGTGATCTGTATCACAGTCTGCACTATGGTACGAGCGCGTGGAGAGCACAGACCTGAGGAGTGGCCTTCTGACGAGAATCAGGTCAAGTTGGTGCCAGTGCTTGGATCGTGGGTGTCTCCATGACACCTTATGCTGGGGTTTTGTCTGAAAGTAGGTGTTGGTCACGCAGAGGTCATGGTGGACGCACAACTCTAAGAGCCGTTGTCCATTTTCATTCATCTTGCCAATACCAAACCTGCCCAGACATGAAGGCCATGAAACATTATCAGCACCCACTCTAGCGTTAAAGTCACCAAGGAGAACAAGCTGTTCTTGCCTAGGTATGCTTTTGATAATTGCTGTTAGATTCTCGTAGAACTCATCTTTAGCTTCTGAGGCAGAGTACAGAGTAGGAGCATACACACTGACAAGGGTGATGGGACCTGTGCTGGTTTGCAGGCGGAGCGTTAACAGGCGTTCTGATCCATTCTCGCCTGGTTCAACCATTTTAGTTAGCGATTTTTTGACCGCAAAACCTACTCCGTGTTCTCTAGCTTTATTAAGATCTTTCCCTTGCCAATAAAATGTGTAGTCCTTCTCGCTCACCGTTCCAGAGCCCGCCAGGCGCGTTTCCTGAAGTGCAGCTATATCCACCTGAAGTCGTTTAAGCTCATCATTAATTATGGCTGTCTTCCTTACATCGTTTACATCCTGTAGGTTTTCGGATAGTCCAGTCAACATAGTCCGGACGTTCCAGCATCCCAATCTGAGAGTTTGCTTATTTCTGTTTTTTTCGATAATTGCTTGGTGCAAAATTTTCTGTCCACAGTTCGGGTTTGACCCTAATCCCCATGCACCCAATGGGGAAAGCAGACTGTGGCGGGACAACACCTTATTGACTGGGGGCTGCCCAGCTTGAAGCGGGCGGAAGCTGTCCAGTGAGATCCTAGAACCTCTCCCACTGTCGGAAGTAGCCCCTGGCGCCATGCCCTACGCCAATTGGGCAAAATGCTTATAACCGGTAACTGCTACTTCCCGTGTTTTGCCGACACCTATAGGGTGAAGCTGGAGTGTCCTCTCCAGGGCGCGAGCTTGGGCACAGTTATATGGAGATCAAGCTGTTGCCCATGCAGCATGTTCCCCCTCTCCACACAGCCGGTAGATCCAAAGGAACGGCAGTAGCCGATACAGTTTGGTACCAGCCATGTCGCAGGAGTTGCCAGAATAATGTCGAATCGACATTAGACTGCCTTAGGGACTCCGACTCCGGATTTATCCTCAGGGTTTACTCCCGAAGCCAATTCCATAAATGGATATTCCCGCAAGGCAGCGGTGGTTTGAATTCAGAGTTCCTTCTCTTAGATAAGCTACCAACCAAGGATCACGAGCCCTATCTGCCCGAAGCTGCTGGTTTTAAGGCGCCAGTCGCTCGCCTTTGCCCCTTCTCCCGTCATATATATATATATGTGTGTGTGTGTGTGTACTCATACATACACATGCATACACACGCCTACAATAGAAATTTGAAACATGGAATGTAAAATTATACATATTGATAAAAATAAATAGTTTTAAACAATATAAAAACATTTATGTGTGTGTTTAAATAAACTTACTTCTCCAGTTACATCAGTTCTACTTCATTATCTTCTCATGAAGTTACTCTCCAGTAAATTAATATGAAATTAATATGAAACAAATATAAAGGTATGTTATCAGGCACTCGCAGGAAATAAAGAAGTAGAACACCAGACAACAGAAAAACAACAGACATGAGTGGCTTACCCAGGATTTGAACACTGGACCTTCCGTGCAACAACCCCGCCTAGCCATGCAAGCGAATCACACTATCCGCTCTGCCATCTACGCATCATCAAAAAATGATGTTTCAATGGCAGGTCAATAGTGCGAACCACAATACACGACACCAGAAGTCCTCCATGGGCAGTTTAGCCTATTAATGACGCAATCACTTCTGTTGTATTTCTATCAAGCAGTATAGGCCGAATCCAACAAGACCCTTAGGACCTTAATACTGTGTCCAGTAAATGATAGTAGACTAGAACAGTGAGAACAGGATAGTGGGTAGGTTTGGTATTGTACAAACATTTATTACAAATAAGGGAGGGAAACCTGAGGCCTGTAAACAGTAAATTAATATGAAATTAATATGAAACAAATATAAAGGTATGTTATCAGGCACTCGCAGGAAATAAAGAAGTAGAACACCAGACAACAGAAAAACAACAGACATGAGTGGCTTACCCAGGATTTGAACACTGGACCTTCCGTGCGACAACCCCGCCTAGCCATGCAAGCGAATCACACTATCCGCTCTGCCATCTACGCATCATCAAAAAAAATGATGTTTCAATGGCAGGTCAATAGTGCGAACCACAATACACGACACCAGAAGTCCTCCATGGGCAGTTTAGCCTATTAATGACGCAATCACTTCTGTTGTATTTCTATCAAGCAGTATAGGCCGAATCCAACAAGACCCTTAGGACCTTAATACTGTGTCCAGTAAATGATAGTAGACTAGAACAGTGAGAACAGGATAGTGGGTAGGTTTGGTATTGTACAAACATTTATTACAAATAAGGGAGGGAAACCTGAGGCCTGTAAACAGTAAATTAATATGAAATTAATATGAAACAAATATAAAGGTATGTTATCAGGCACTCGCAGGTTCGCACTATTGACCTGCCATTGAAACATCATTTTTTTGATGATGCGTAGATGGCAGAGCGGATAGTGTGATTCGCTTGCATGGCTAGGCGGGGTTGTCGCACGGAAGGTCCAGTGTTCAAATCCTGGGTAAGCCACTCATGTCTGTGGTTTTTCTGTTGTCTGGTGTTCTACTTCTTTATTTCCTGCGAGTGCCTGATAACATACCTTTATATTTGTTTCATATTAATTTACTGTTTACAGGCCTCAGGTTTCCCTCCCTTATTTATAATAAATGTTTGTACAATACCAAACCTACCCACTATCCTGTTCTCACTGTTCTAGTCTACTATCATTTACTGGACACAGTATTAAGGTCCTAAGGGTCTTGTTGGATTCGGCCTATACTGCTTGATAGAAATACAACAGAAGTGATTGCGTCATTAATAGGCTAAACTGCCCATGGAGGACTTCTGGTGTCTTGTATTGTGGTTCGCACTATTGACCTGCCATTGAAACATCATTTTTTTGATGATGCGTAGATGGCAGAGCGGATAGTGTGATTCGCTTGCATGGCTAGGCGGGGTTGTCGCACGGAAGGTCCAGTGTTCAAATCCTGGGTAAGCCACTCATGTCTGTTGTTTTTCTGTTGTCTGGTGTTCTACTTCTTTATTTCCTGCGAGTGCCTGATAACATACCTTTATATTTGTTTCATATTAATTTCATATTAATTTACTGTTTACAGGCCTCAGGTTTCCCTCCCTTATTTGTAATAAATGTTTGTACAATACCAAACCTACCCACTATCCTGTTCTCACTGTTCTATTCTACTATCATTTACTGGACACAGTATTAAGGTCCTAAGGGTCTTGTTGGATTCGGCCTATACTGCTTGATAGAAATACAACAGAAGTGATTGCGTCATTAATAGGCTAAACTGCCCATGGAGGACTTCTGGTGTCGTGTATTGTGGTTCGCACTATTGACCTGCCATTGAAACATCATTTTTTTGATGATGCGTAGATGGCAGAGCGGATAGTGTGATTCGCTTGCATGGATAGGCGGGGTTGTCGCACGGAAGGTCCAGTGTTCAAATCCTGGGTAAGCCACTCATGTCTGTTGTTTTTCTGTTGTCTGGTGTTCTACTTCTTTATTTCCTGCGAGTGCCTGATAACATACCTTTATATTTGTTTCATATTAATTTCATATTAATTTACTGTTTACAGGCCTCAGGTTTCCCTCCCTTATTTGTAATAAATACTCTCCAGTAAGCTTACTTCTCCAAGTACATCAGTTCTACATCATCATTTTATCATAAACTTACTTCTCCAGTCACATCAGGATGTCAATTCTAAGTCATTATCCTTTCATAATATTACTTCTCCAGTTGCATCAGAACATCTGTTCTACATCATCATGTTATCATAAAATTACTTCTTAAGTCACATAAGGACATCAGTTCTACATCATTATTTTCTCATAAGCTTCTCCAGTCACATCAGGACATCAGTTCTACATCATTATCTTTTCATAAACTTACTTCTCCAAGCACATCAGGACATCAATTCTACATCATCATGTTATCATAAAATTACTTCTTAAGTCACATAAGGACATCAGTTCTACATCATTATCTTCTCATAAACTTCTCCAGTCACATCAGGATGTCAGTTCTACATCATTATCTTCTCATAAACTTCTCCAGTCACATCAGGACATCAGTTCTATGTCATTATCTTTTCATAATATTATTGTTTTGCAGTCATATCAGGGTATCAGTTCTAGATCATTATCTTCTCATAAACTTTACTTCTCCAGTCACATCAGGACATCAGTTCTACATCATCATGATATCATAAACTTTACTTCTCCAGTTACATGAGGACATCAGATCTACAACATCATCTTCTCATAAACTTATTTCTCCATTCACATCATGACATCAGTTGTACATCATCTTCTCATAATATTACTTCTGCAGTCATATCAGGACATCAGTTCTAGATCATTATCTTTTCGTAAACTTTACTTCTTCAATCACATCAGGACATCAGTTCTTCATCATTATCTTCTCATATTACTTCTGCAGTTATATCAGGATGTCAGTTCTAGATCATTATCTTGTCATAAACTTTACTTCTTCAGTTACATCAGGACATCAGTTCTACATCATTATCTTCTCATAATATTACTTCTGCTGTCATATCAGGACATCAGTTCTACATCATTATCTTTTCGTAAACTTTACTTCTTCAATCACATCAGTTCTACATCATTATCTTCTCATAATATTACTTCTGCAGTTATATCAGGACGTCAGTTCTAGATCATTATCTTGTCATAAACTTTACTTCTTCAGTTACATCAGGACATCAGTTCTACATCATTATCTTCTCATAATATTACTTCTGCAGTCATATCAGGACATCACGATAGATGACCAGACCGTTAGAGTATACAACCTATATGCCCCCCCAGATAAAGATCTTTCACTAGCCACAATGGAGATTAGGCGCACCAACTGCCTAGTTGTTGGTGATTTCAACAGCCATTCAGAAAGGTGGGGTTACACAAAGGCTGATACCCGTGGCATTGAGGTAGAGGACTGGGAGATTGACTCAAATCTACAAATCATCAATAGAGTAGATGATACACCCAGCTTCTACTCAAGAAGATGGCAATCGACTTCGACACCCGACCTTGCCTTCTCAACAGGAGACATCAACCATAAGATCGAACGCATTGTGCTCAACCAATTGGCGGGCAGTGACCACAAACCGATCAAATTAATGATCAATATGGAACATACACTCCACCTCCATAAACCATTACCCCGCTGGAACTATAAAAAGGCCAACTGGAACAAGTTCTCAGCACTGACAGATGAATACTGTGGTTCCATAAACACCCAAAACAAAAGAATTGGAGAAATAGCTGACGGATTTAACAAAGCAGTTCTGAAAGCTGCCCTAGAATCAATACCAAGAGGGGCGAGGAAAGATTATAGGCCGTACTGGACAGAAGAACTCAATGAACTGGAAGAACAGGTAACAGAGGCCAGAGATGTAGCAGAAAAGGTCAAAACAGTTGAGGCAAACATCGCCTACAAAGCTATCTCTGCAAAATACAGGAAAACGTTAAACTGTTCAGCCAAAAATAGTTTGATCAAAACAACAGAAAGTCTTAACCTCGACAAAGATGGAAGAAAATTATGGAGGCTCGCCAAAGTCTTAAATGATGAGGAATGCAAAAATAAGGAAATAGCCCTACAACAAAATGAGAAAATACTCACAAAGAAAGAGGCAGCTAATGTTTTTGCTCAAAAATTCTCACTTGAGAGCCAGATAAATGTTCCACTGGACAGAAAACAAGAAATTTCCAAAGAGCAAGAAATGTACCAAAATATACTAACTGTTCCAGAAGAGCATATGACAACAAACCTCACCATGAGAGAGCTAGAGGCAGCCATCATATCCCTTAAGCAAAGAAAGTCACCTGGAAAAGACAGGGTAACAAATGACATGCTTAAAGAGCTAAGGCCAAGAAAGTACTCCTCAAGATTGTGAACTATAGCTGGAAGCGTGGAATAGTACCACAAGCCTGGAAAGAAGCAGTACTAGTTCCAATCCCCAAAAAGGACAAAGACCGAATGGACCCCAACAGCAACAGACCCATCAGCCTTCTAAGCTGCACCGGAAAGCTTATGGAGAGGATGATCAATACCAGATTAAGTTGGCACCTTGAAGAAAAACAAATTCTACTGCACCAACAGGCAGGCTTCAGGCAACATAGGTCTACAGAGGACCAAGTCACCTACATTGCACAGGAAATCGAAGATGCTTTCCAAGAAAGAAAGCACACTTTAGCAGTCTGGGTAGATATGGAGAAAGCATTTGATAAAGTTTGGAACGATGGGCTAAGAGTTAAAATGCTTAAATATGGAGTCTGTGGAAGAATGTATAACTGGATCAGCAACTATCTAACAAACAGAACAGCTAGAGTGCAGGTGCACGGACAGTTAAGCAAAAAGACTACAATGGAACATGGAGTTCCACAGGGTGGGGTTCTTTCCCCAACACTCTTCCTCATATATATAAATGATATAACATAAAACATCCACAAGAATGTCCACAACTCCCTCTACGCTGATGACCTGGCCATGTGGACTTCAGAACAATACATCACCACAGCAAGAGTGCACATGCAGGATTCACTGCTAGCCCTTGAAAGTTGGTCCAAAAAGTGGTTGCTCAGAATAAATGAACAAAAAACTACACACACTATTTTTACCTTGTCAAATAAACCACAGCAAGCAAAGCTGCAACTAAATGGGCAGGCAGTACGAGAAGATGAAACACCAACATACTTAGGAATCACACTAGACCGCCGAATGACATGGAAATCACAGATTAACAAAATACAGCTAAGGGCAAAATTTCGCATGGCCATCATGAAAAAGTTAGCAGGTACCACATGGGGTGCTGATGAGAATATCCTCAAAAAGCTGTATACAGGCAGAGTCAGACCTGCTATGGAATATGGCATCACAGCTTGGTCGACGGCAGCAAAGTCAAATTTTGACAGAGTAAACAGACTTCAAAACCAAGCAGCACGTATTATAACAGGGGCCCTAAAGTCTACACAAATCAACCATATGGAAAACATCACAGGGCTACAGTCAATGGAGGATAGACGTGACAGCATAGTCTTAAAACAAGCTGAAAAATTTAAGAGGCTCGAAGGACACCCCATGTACCAAAGAATGAATAGGCTAGGAAGAGGCAGGCTCAAGCGAACTAACTTTGTCGCCCAAGCAAAAGAAAAAATTAACAATAATACCATACTAGCAAGCTCAGTTGCAAAGAAAATCCCAACAAGCTCAACTATCCCACTGTGGAAAATTGTCACGAAATGGTTTTAGGACTAGAGACTGTCTACATATAGTGACAAGACAATAGTAAGAAGGAAGACTGAAATGATAGATTCAGATAGAAATATAGTGCAAAATGTGAAAGTTGAGACCATTGGCTCCGAGGTTGAGAACCGAGGTTGATTCTTTCCTCGCCACTTCGGACGTTTAAATTGCTATGGCCTCGAACCACCTCTAACTACCCTAAGGGGATAAGGTTCAAGTAGATTCACATACACCAAGATACAGACAACATATAGCTACTGTACTTAAATGAAATGACTGATTCCAACTATAAGTTACAAGTTTATTAACACCTATAAACAATTAATCACATACATGTCAAAGAAAAAAATGCAGTGTAAGCACTCCTGAAATAAACAAATTCAGGAAGAAAAAAAATGACACATGATGTATCATCAAAACAACCAACCCCACCCTTCACCCACAAGGTTCACCTGTATGGAGAAAAGGTAAGATTAAATGAAATGAATTACACTGCCTGGGTGGGGTCTCAAGTCGAGCCTCCACTTCAAACTAGCTATTCTAAATTCTAACTCTAAGTCCACTGATAGCTGGAACGACTGCGAAGTGACTACACAATCTCTGCACAGACTTCGGTTCTACACAGCCTATCCTGGAATCTCCTGAACACAACTAACTGCACCTCTAAACTTCAGCAGCTGTCCTCTGCTATGATCTTCAACAAAACTATGTCTCTTTTCTGTGCTGACTTCTGTAGAGAGAATGTTCACCCTTTCTCTCTCCACGAACTCTGGAATTTGATGACTGAGGTTTAACAGAACCCCACTGGATTCTAAACTGGCACTGTAGCTGACTTCTACCACTCTGAAATTACCTGCCCGAGTACCTATAACTGGGCCATCGGCTTTATTATGGCCGTGACAAAGCGAACATAAGATTACCACAACGCTGGCAGCATGCCAAATCTGCGTGTATAGCAGAATGAGCGTCAGAGCTCAGGATTTATCCACAAAAATCCTATTCGCTGGAAAATGTCTTCCCCTGGCTGGGAAAACGTACTTTCTTCCTCTCCTTCCACCACTGGCAATTCATGCGCGACTTAGCTTGTCGGCGAATGCCACAACTTTGCCGTGGGAGAAATTTTTGTGGTATCAAAAATTCTGCTCTTCCCCACAAAAAGCCGGTACCTGCTGTTCAGACGAAACAAAACAACAGCTAAACAAAATGTAATAAATCTATTTCTAATAACGCCACCTCCCTGACTCTTCAACACGTTATGCACCTCCATACAAAAAATCATGCCAACACCGTCCGCTCCTCTCCTGTTCCCTTCTCTACCTGAGCCTACAAAGTAAACATTGGCTAACCCAGATCGCTTGTTCTGCCTGACTAACTCCGAGCAACAACAATATTTTCACTGGCGCGGTCTGGGCAGTCGTACTGTGGCCTACTTCTTACGCTGACACTAATGCCGTAATGTTTAACACAAAGATACTCTTATCTCTAGGAATTCCTAAACTTCCTGTCAATAATGGTAATCACATTCAAAATGTAATACAAAATAATTCCCTTTAAAATTTCTTCTCCCATCTTCTGAATTCACAGAACACCAATGCACCATCAATAACATATTAGCTGCTAGCGTATACATATTGCAAAGAAGTTATACATAACCCCTGTTATCAAATTGAAAACCCCCGTAGTTCAACCACGTGTTTACAATTTTATGACCATGTGCGTCTCTCCCCCTCGTCCCTCTGAACATCGTATCAATAAATATACCGTAACCCACGCGCCCACGTGCTCGTGCAACAATACACCTCTTCACTCCCGTCCACAGATATATGCGTAACTATATAATTAGCGAGCATCAATACTCTCAATAAAATCACAAATGAAAATACACATTACACACGCTCCCGACTATTCTGTAAATAAATAAAATTCGCAGATGCGGGTTTCTCTGCAGACCTGTTTTTGAAATAGATCCAAGCATGGCCGAAACCTCGCAACTTTCAAATCATCTTAAATACCGCTATTCCTGAAATAAGGAATTAAATGGACCTATAAAGTTTCAAGTCTATCACTAAGATCGTATTTGATGGCTCTGAAGTTACGAATCTAATTAAACTCCACTTCCCAAGAAACTTACTGCTACGCCTAGACTAGAAAAATTAAATAAAGTCCCCACGCAAAAATGATGCTTACCAAATCTCGAATGTCCTACTGAAGGCAATCGACTTGACTCTGGCAACCGGCTTGGCAATTTTTCATTAAAAGAGAAAGAGGCTATGAAATATAGGCCTTTTATAATCGCCTAACGGCAAGCTGACCTCTTGACGTCATATGCGTGGCTTTAATTCTAACCCAATAATTTCAAATCCCGTTAGCTCTCAGCCAATCAGAATTGTAAACAATACTGATGCAATCCGGTTACTGCCAGACAAAGAAACGGCATTAAGCTCTGCCCTCTAGTGGCAATGAAACAAAAATGGCCAAAATATATATATATATAAAATCCCGAAAAATGTGTCTAGCTGCATTCCCTATCTTTAACCCTTTCCGACCGAATAAAATTTGCATGCCACTATTACCAGGTTGGAATATTTTTTGTCAAAAAATTCCCCAAAACGACACCTGCTAATATTCTACACACAAGAAAGAACGTACATAAGTAATAAGTGTTGTATCATTTTTTATTTATTTGGAATAGTGTCGGGACCTGAAATAAGAAAAAAAGTCTTTGTTAGATGACGTCATTCGGCGGTGGTAGAGGCTTGGTTGTATCTGCGCCATTAACAAACAAGCAAATAAACATGCCGTGTCCTATCGAGACTGTGCATGGTCCCGGCTACCGGGTCTTCCCAGTTCAGAAGGGGCAGCGCTATGTGTCTGTCTAGATGACGTCCTTCGGCAGTGGTAGCGGCTCAGTTGTAGCTGCGCCATTACCAAACAGGAAAATAAACATGCCCTGTCCCATCGAGTCTATGCGTGGTCCCGGTTGCCGGGTCTTCCCAGTTCAGGTGGGGCAGAGCTATGTGTCCGTTTGATGTCGTACTTTGTCAGTGGTGGTGGCTCGGCTGTGGCTACACCTACGCCTTGAAACATCCGCTATGGTGACTGGCTGCTCTGCCGGATACTGCATACTTGTCTTGGAGATATAACCCCCTTTACAGGGTAGAGAGCTATCAAACCTCGGAACATTGCACACACTCCAAAGTGGGACTGGTGCATTATGCTTCTGAGTCTAGGATGCTCCGTGGGGTTGCAATCCATTCTACAGAAAAATATTCTTTTACCACGCCACCCTCTTGCATTCCCATTCTCAAAATGACTCCAAAATAAGCCTTTATTTAGGAAATCGTTACATCTTTCCATGTATGCCATATGGAGAGTGGAGACAGTGTTTTATTTTTCAATTGGTCAGCGGCATACCGGTTGGTCTCATTGACTATCTCCTCTAGCAATGATGATGTGAAAAACAACTGAAAGAAACCACAAATATTGTCAGGAATATCACAATCAAGAAACTGTACACCTGCATTGAGTACTGAAAATTGTAAATGATTTATACAAGAGTCTGATTGAGATAACTCCACCCATTGTGCTGGTACTTCCTCACTTTCACCATCTTTATTAGGTCACTGTCATCGCTACTGCCAGATTCATCACTGGTACTGGAATCATGTGTTACAGAATTGCCTAATAAAAAATCACTGTCATCTATATTTATCTCATCACTTTCACTACCACTATTATCAGTCTCCTTTAGAAAAGTCACTACTTCGGAGGTAGTCATTCGCCAGGCACATTTGCTTGTTGGTGCCATTTTTTCCCCCCTACGTTCTACTATTCATTTTACCACAAATAGTTCGTTTCCCTGTTTCACCGCACGAATTTGTGCCATAAATTAATGGTACAATGCCTCGGCTAACTGGGAAAGACAGACGACCGTAAAACCAGATGTTTCGTCGTGTGTCTAACTGGGTAAGACATTCGACCAGAACCGGAAAAATCGATTGTCTTACCCAGTCAGACACACGACCGGAAAGGGTTAAAAAAAAACTAAAACTGGGGCAAATCCTGATCTAGCCTCTATAATCTTCCTTCTAGAAAAATACTGTCCAATTCCCTACACCCCCATTCTAAACACATAAAGAAGAACCATAAAGCAGATGAGATCAAACTCCCTCGTGATCTCATCTTGAAAAAACGTAAATAATAGAAGGAGAAGAAACCTGGAGAAGGATTTTTCTGTAATCCCTCCAAAATAGTAAACAAAATGCAAGGGGAAAAAGACATGGGCCATTTGAAAGACAGAATCTCAGTACTTCCGTCACAAAAATAAGATGCTTTCCTTAGTTAAAATCTGATATTCCAGGCATTGAAGGTAAGGGAACACAGACAGAAACACAAAGAAAGTGTATAGCAACCAAGTATATTGACCAAACATTTCCAGCAAAGCTTTGGACACATGCATATACTGATGGTTCGGCAACAAATGCAGTTGAAAATGGGGGTGCCGGCATCCTCATAAAATTAAAGAATAGAATTCACTCTATGGCAATTGCCACTGGAAAATACTGCAATAACTTCTGTGCTGAAGCAGAAGCCCTGAAACAGGCAGCTGAAACTCTTATTGAATGCAAAGCACAGGCAGAAAAGCAGATAGTAATCTTTTCAGATGCCCTCTCAATAATATCAGCGCTGAAGAGCCACCAAACTAAAGGATTGAAAGATCTGATAATCTCCCTTGAAAGACTAGCCGAATGCTTCAAGAAGTGCACTATCCAGTGGATACCAGCCCATTGCAACATACCAGGAAATGAGGAGGCAGATAGACTTGCTAAGGAAGGAGGTGCCTTACAACAAAATGATATAGAGACAACTTACGCAACGGCAAAGACTACTATAAAGGCTACATTCAAGTCCAAATGGGAAAGAGAGCACCCTGGACATTTGAAAAATGATGCATATCATCAACTATCCAGAAAAGAACAGGTCATCATTTTTCGGCTACGCACTGGTCACAACAGATTGAGATACCATCTGTACCACAAATACAAAATTGGTGCAACAGATCTCTGCACCTGCGGTACCAGCCCAATGACAGTCGAACACCTGCTGCAATACTGCCCAACCTACAGTAATGAACGGAGTAGCATATGGCAACAACCCACTTCTGTCAACGAAAACTGTTTGGAGATGTTGGGAGCCTTGGGTTGACTACTGCCTTTATTAGAGTCATAAATGTGGAAGTCTGAAGGCGAACGAGGAAGAAGAAGAAGAATATCAGGACATCAGTTCTAGATCATTATCTTGTCGTAAACTTTACTTCTTCAATCACATCAGGACATCAGTTCTACATCATTATCTTCTCATAATATTACTTCTGCAGTCAATCAGGACATCAGTTCTACATCATCTTCTCATAATATTACTTCTGCAGTCATATCAGGACATCAGTTCTACATCATTATCTTCTCATAATATTACTTCTGCAGTCGTATCAGGACATCAGTTCTAGATCATTATCTTGTCGTAAACTTTACTTCTTCAATCACATCAGGACATCAGTTCTACATCATTATCTTCTCATAATATTACTTCTGCAGTCATATCAGGACATCAGTTCTAGATCATTATCTTGTCGTAAACTTTACTTCTTCAATCACATCAGGACATCAGTTCTACATCATTATCTTCTCATAATATTACTTCTGCAGTCATATCAGGACATCAGTTCTAGATCATTATCTTGTCGTAAACTTTACTTCTTCAATCACATCAGGACATCAGTTTTACATCATTATCTTCTCATAATATTACTTCTGCAGTCAATCAGGACATCAGTTCTACATCATCTTCTCATAATATTACTTCTGCAGTCATATCAGGACATCAGTTCTACATCATTATCTTCTCATAATATTACTTCTGCAGTCATATCAGGACATCAGTTCTAGATCATTATCTTGTCGTAAACTTTACTTCTTCAATCACATCAGGACATCAGTTCTACATCATTATCTTCTCATAATATTACTTCTGCAGTCATATCAGGACATCAGTTCTAGATCATTATCTTGTCGTAAACTTTACTTCTTCAATCACATCAGGACATCAGTTTTACATCATTATCTTCTCATAATATTACTTCTGCAGTCAATCAGGACATCAGTTCTACATCATCATCTTTCATTGTAAACTTTACTTCTTCAGTTACATCAGGACATCAGTTCTACATCATTATCTTCTCATAATATTACTTCTGCAGTCATATCAGGACATCAGTTCTAGATCATTATCTTGTCGTAAACTTTACTTCTTCAATCACATCAGGACATCAGTTCTACATCATTATCTTCTCATAATATTACTTCTGCAGTCAATCAGGACATCAGTTCTACATCATCTTCTCATAATATTACTTCTTCAGTTACATCAGGACATCAGTTCTACATCATTATCTTCTCATAATATTACTTCTGCAGTCATATCAGGACATCAGTTCTAGATCATTATCTTGTCGTAAACTTTACTTCTTCAATCACATCAGGACATCAGTTCTACATCATTATCTTCTCATAATATTACTTCTGCAGTCATATCAGGACATCAGTTCTAGATCATTATCTTGTCGTAAACTTTACTTCATCAATCACATCAGGACATCAGTTCTACATCATTATCTTCTCATAATATTACTTCTGCAGTCATATCAGGACATCAGTTCTAGATCATTATCTTGTCATAAACTTGACTTCTTCAGTTACATCAGCACACCAAGTATGCATTATTATCATCATTTTATATTTTTATTTTTCCACTTACTTAAGGACATCAACTCTGCGACGTCATCATCATCATCATCTGATATTTTTACTTCTTCATTCACATCAGGACACAAACTCTACAACTTCACCCCAGGGAACTTTGAAAGATGCTGCATTTATGAAGTCACTGGCAAAAATGAATCCTTTCAAGAAAATCATAAAAGATGGCAGTAACCCGCCAGTTGCAAATGCTGATGATGACGCTGATGATAGACCTGTTAAAAAGAAGCCATCACCTGGTTATGAGAAGTAAATGTTTTATGATGATGAGTATTCATTAAAGATGAAGCCATTGATTGTTCATAAGAGGACATCAAACAGAAGCTGCACCCCAGCTAACGTTCCAAGCCTGCTTAGGCTCTGAGTCTCATTCTGACATCCATAAAACATATAGCTGACCTCTCACTCCATGACTTGGCTTTTTTAACCTCACTTTTATATCCACATTTTTGCCCTCTTGCTTCATACCAGTTGCGATGTTTTTGTAACCTCATTTTTGTATCAAAATTGTTTGTCCTCTCACTTCATACCAGTCACGATGGTCTGTAATTTCACCATTATATTCACATTCTGTCCTCTCCATACCAGTCATGATTGTTCTAAAATTTCACTATTATATCCACATTCTGTCTTTTCATTCCAATGATGGTTCTGTCATCTTGCTTTTGTATCCACATTTTTATCCTCTCACTCCATGCCAGCTGTGATGGTTCTGTCATCTCACTTTTGTATCCACATTTTTATCCTCTCACTCCATGCCAGTTGTCATGGTTCTGTCATCTCACTTTTGTATCCACATTTTTATCCTCTCACTCCATGCCAGTTGTCATGGTTCTGTCATCTCACTTTTGTATCCACATTTTTATCCTCTCACTCCATGCCAGTTGTCATGGTTCTGTCATCTCACTTTTGTATCCACATTTTTATCCTCTCACTCCATGCCAGTTGTCATGGCTCTGTCATCTCACTTTTGTATCCACATTTTTATCCTCTCACTCCATGCCAGTTGTGATGGTTCCTCTCACTCCATGCCAGTTGTCATGGTTCTGTCATCTCACTTTTGTATCCACATTTTTATCCTCTCACTCCATGCCAGCTGTGATGGTTCTGTCATCTCACTTTTGTATCCACATTTTGATCCTCTCACTCCATGCCAGCTGTGATGGTTCTGTCATCTCACTTTTGTATCCACATTTTTATCCTCTCCATGCCATCTGTGATGGTTCTGTCATCTCACTTTTGTATCTACATTTTGATCCTCTCACTCCATGCCAGTTGTCATGGTTCTGTCATCTCACTTTTGTATCCACATTTTTATCCTCTCACTCCATGCCAGTTGTGATGGTTCTGTCATCTCACTTTTGTATCCACATTTTTATCCTCCTGCCAGCTGTGATGGTTCTCCTTTTGCCATTTTTATTGTCACTGGTTCTGTGATGGTCTCACTCACTTTTGTATCCACATTTTTATCCTCTCATGCCCTGTCATGCCACTTTTGTATCCATGGTTCTGTCATGGTCCTGTCTCACTTTTGTATCCACATTTTTATCCTCTCACTCCATGCCAGTTGTCATGGCTCTGTCATCTCACTTTTGTATCCACATTTTTATCCTCTCACTCCATGCCAGTTGTCATGGCTCTGTCATCTCACTTTTGTATCCACATTTTTGTCCTTTAGCTCCATGCCAGTTGTCATGGCTCTGTCATCTCACTTTTGTATCCACATTTTTATCCTCTCACTCCATGCCAGTTGTCATGGTTCTGTCATCTCACTTTTGTATCCACATTTTTATCCTCTCACTCCATGCCAGTTGTCATGGTTCTGTCATCTCACTTTTGTATCCACATTTTTATCCATGCCAGTTGTCAATGGTTCTCTCACTTTGTATCCACATTTTTTATCCTCTCACCAGATGCCAGTTGTCATGGCTCTGTCATCTCACTTTTGTATCCACATTTTTATCCTCTCACTCCATGCCAGTTGTCATGGTTCTGTCATCTCACTTTTGTATCCACATTTTTATCCTCTCACTCCATGCCAGTTGTCATGGTTCTGTAATCTCACTTTTGTATCCACATTTTTATCCTCTCACTCCATGCCAGTTGTCATGGTTCTGTCATCTCACTTTTGTATCCACATTTTTATCCTCTCACTCCATGCCATTTTTATTGTCATGGTTCTGTCATCTCACTTTTGTATCCACATTTTTATCCTCTCACTCCATGCCAGTTGTCATGGTTCTGTCATCTCACTTTTGTATCCACATTTTTATCCTCTCACTCCATGCCAGTTGTCATGGCTCTGTCATCTCACTTATGTATCCACATTTTTATCCTCTCACTCCATGCCAGTTGTCGGGGGTCATCTCACTTTTGTATCCACATTTTTATCCTCTCACTCCATGCCAGTTGTCATGGTTCTGTCATCTCACTTTTGTATCCACATTTTTATCCTCTCACTCCATGCCAGTTGTCATGGCTCTGTCATCTCACTTTTGTATCCACATTTTTATCCTCTCACTCCATGCCAGTTGTCATGGTTCTGTCATCTCACTTTTGTATCCACATTTTGATCCTCTCACTCCATGCCAGCTGTGATAGTTCTGTCATCTCACTTTTGTATCCACATTTTTATCCTCTCCATGCCATCTGTGATGGTTCTGTCATCTCACTTTTGTATCCACATTTTGATCCTCTCACTCCATGCCAGTTGTCATGGTTCTGTCATCTCACTTTTGTATCCACATTTTTATCCTCTCACTCCATGCCAGTTGTGATGGTTCTGTCATCTCACTTTTGTATCCACATTTTTATCCTCTCACTCCATGCCAGTTGTCATGGTTCTGTCATCTCACTTTTGTATCCACATTTTGTCATCTCTCGTGATGGTTCTGTCATCTCACTTTTGTATCCACATTTTTATCCTCTCACTCCATGCCAGATGTCATGGTTCTGTAATCTCACTTTTGTATCCACATTTCCTCTTCAAATGTCCATTTCCTTATAACATGTCACTCTCCTGGTGAATCATTGATAATCTAATTGTTCTAACCACCTCTTAAAAAAAAAATAACAAGAAAAGTGAAGTGTAATCCCTGGTTATCTTTTTATTATCTTATCACTTGCTGTAAGTACTGGCTTTGCACAGGTTTTCTAGCAATAGCCTACAGAAACCTACAGCAGGAAGGGAACTGGTCCCCCCCCCCCCACCTCTTGATGCTGGACCTAGTATGGTGAAGCCTCTAACACTTCACTCCCCTACTAAAGTATCTGCTATAGGACTACCTTTACCTTTACAGCATCATGACTTCTGAAAATGTGGAAAATCAAACTGTGATATTTTCATTAATTGGTATTGTTTGTTCCTTTAATGCACATGTTACAGTTCATATAATTTATCACATTGTTTCATATTTATTATAATAATAATAATAGCCCCCTTCAGTCATAACTGACTATGGGAATGCGCCCCTGAGGTGACAGCCCTGAGTTGCTTATTTTCCTGGTGTTCTTTCGACATTTTCTTCTCTCTTCTGCTTGCCGTAAGAGCTTTTCACCAAATCTAAGGTGGCGCCGTAGAGTGCATCACCACTTCATCCTTCCAGGTTGCTGGATTTATGCCCAGTGCCCTCATATCTCTCTTGCACACATCTTTCATCCTCAGCTGCGGTCGCCCAAATGTTCTTTTGCCATATTCCAGTTGTCTGCAAAAGATATCTTTCATGATGCAACCATCTTCCATGTGGTGGACATGGCCAAGCCAGCGTAGTCTGCGCTGTTTAAGCAGTGTATACATGCTTTGAAGGTCAGTACATGATAACACCTCAACATCTGTCACTTTGAACTTCACAAAACACCGATGATGTGGCGTAGACACCGTACATGGAAGGTATTGAGTCTTCTTTCTCGCTTAGCATGAGAATCAATCTCATCAATAACAGCATCAGTAGAGACTTGTTTCCCATCCCACTCTAAATCTTTTAGTGACTCTATCTGAGCTTTCATAAATATTTCTAAATTATCATATGTATCTCTGACTCTAGCCATTGCTAAAAGGATGGTATTAGATTTAGAATTTGGTGTCTCTAAATTTACTACCTGCATTGTAACTTTGATGCTTCCTTTTCCATGATCACCCCCAATTTTAAGCCATACTTCATTTTCTGGAATGGAACCCTTATGCCACGTTAATAAGCCCTCCCTCTTGTAATCATTAAGAAGCCCACGAAAAAAGCCACATAAGTCTTTGATACATGCAAATGGTGTCTCCAGTCGTTGTCCATTATCCCCTACAAACTCATTCATTTCCACATGCACCCCTTCACGCGTAATCTCTCTTGTCCATTTTCTTTCTGCCCCTTCATGTTCCATGTCAACACCAACATGTTTCAATAATCTTCTCTGTTTTCTCTCCTGTGCCCACATAAGGCCTACTGTTTCCTTCATGGCTACTACTAATTCTTTGGATATTCTAACTCTACTTTCAATGCCTGCTTTCCTGCAAATTTCCTTACGAGACGTTTCTGAACAGTGTCATAGTTCATGTGCCTGCTGCAGGTCTAGTGAGTCAGTTGACGTTCCAGCAATATGTTTCCTAATAGTGTGGAGAAATTGAGATCGCTTATGTTTTGTTGGCGTTCTGGTGGATGTACTTGTCATATGTATAATTGACTTGGTAGGTGTAGATGTGTCAAAAACTGGCATGCTAGGGTGAGTAGTATTATCCACCTCCTAATGTATAATGGTATCCTCACTAGTGTGAGCTGTCACATCAACCTCCAGCTGTACAATAGCATCACTATGTGAGCAGGCACATCAACCTCCAGGTGTACAGAGCTATTTTGACTACAGCTAACTGACTGACTAGACATGGAGGGGTCAGAAAGAACATTACAAGGGCTAGAGCAGCTGTTTGTTTTTAAAACACCAAAAGATGTCGTAGCAAAATAATTGTACAGTTCACATTAATTTATAGTAGAATTATGGTCATAGTCTTTCCAGATGTGCTAACTTTTTTCCGATATTAATTTGGCTGTTGCAAGACGCTTCTCACTATTCCTCCTTTTTGCATTTTGTATTCTTCTTCTTCCTTCTTCCTCGTTCGTCCTGAAAAGGACGTTGGTTGCGTTGTGTCTGTTTACAGCGGAGCTGCGATATCTGTGCCTTTCGGCCGACACATCCAACTTCAGCACGGCATTTTTTGGGACCGGGTTTGCCTTCCCTCTTCGATCCCTACTCTCTCAGCCAGACTGCAATGATGCAGCCTGTTTCCAGGACCACCACTTGGAGGTGGAGTAGGGTCTTGGTCAGCTCTGGTTCGCTGACCCTGACGCAAGCAGTCAAGCTATGGGTCACTGACTGCATTCTCTATTGCTGCATCTTTGGTTTTGTATTCACAAGCAACACTTCCAACAAAATATAGTCAAATGCTCTGTCGGTTTATTATCTAATACATTAATGCCAAACTCAAAGAAAAAATCATTAACGTAATTCGAACAGTTCAGTGGTTTCCGATTTCCGCTTTTGCCACAGGCTCTGCACAGCGCGTTGACACAATTCATGTGATGCAACAAAGTATGTTCCATTTCACTGGTATGTAGTATAATCTACTTATGTGTGTATAAAGCTAATGGAGTATTTGTGAGTATCCAGTCCAACACCAGGCTGCACAATGCTTTATCTGTGAATGAAAGAAGAGATATAAACATTGTTGTCAGGTGTGCATAAGATTGTCTACCAACGAACACTAATGGGACAACCCCTGTCTCACACACAATTAAAAAAAGACATTCATATTATAAATACAAGATTAACAAGACTTGAAAGATAGATCAAAGTATGTGGAGATAATCTTTAGCTTTAAATGTTTTCTGACGCCTATACACAATATACGTAGCTAAATATTATTATAAGTGAATGAAAATGCAAACAGAGATGGTGCTTTGCAAAAAGTTATTTTATTCAGCCTTATTTAAGCTTTGCGAGTATCCAGAATGCGTTTACAGTGATTTAAATGTTATAAAATTTGGTGACAAAATTCTTGTTCTTTTTATGCCAGACTCACAAAACTGACTACTACACATTTTCAAGATGCGAAATCAATAAAAAAAATATGTGGAAATAATCTTTAGGTTCCCCTCGAGAAGTCTATATTATTATGAACTCAATAAAATTGTATGCTTTTCAGATATTACATAATAAATACATTACCTCTGGTATGAATTTCCTCAAATGATGACACTGTTTTCAAAAGCCTATCACTCCACCAAATATAATTCCAAACAAATAAAAATCCCATCAAAGATAGTATACAGTACAAAGTTGTAGCATACAAAAGTATTTTAGCACTGTGTGTGCAATGATTTAGATATTACCAATTTTACACACAAACATCAGCTGATCTTTCCTGCCAAAACTGGGGAAAGCGACCTTCCGCGCTGACAGATTTATTGCCTCGGGGTCAGCATTCAGGTCACCGAACTAATTTAGCACTTCGGTGTAAGGTAAAAACAGCCATGTAAGACATAGACAACCTATGCCAGAGAACAGTTCAACTCACTGAACGAAGTATTTGAGAAAGTACACAACAACATATCACCCAGTAAACCTATATGTAAAGAATCAATCTCGCCAATAACAGCATTAATAGAGACATATATGTCTTTGTTCAGAAAGCTGTTCCCCAATAAGACAATTCCTAAACAGCACATATTAGAAAAACATTGTGCAGACTGGATCAGAACTAAGGGCTTTGGAATGGGCATGCATGGAGAGCAAGGAGGAGAATTTGTACATTCCACTATTTCCAAAATTTAAAGACGCGTGGGCGGTATTAAAAATATAATGTCACCATTAAAATTTATAATGGAAACTCATTTGTTACAAATTTCTCCATCTGTGAATGTACAAATTTCCCCTATTAAAAAAAGGAAGTGTGAATGATAATTCAACGAAATGTTGGGACTAGAGCAAATTATGACAGTTGTTGCGTGAGAGTTACTGAATTAACAGAATGTGGAAATAATTTAATAGGTGTATCTGTTTTTTTAACCAGGCATGTACCATTCTTGAATGCTGCATCTGGACCCAATTCTATGATGTCAATGACAAAATTGAGAGAACAAGGACATGTAGTGGTAGGTTATTGCTGTTTGTGAGGAATTGGTAATGGTTGTAGTTTTGATGACAATGTGGTGCAAAGGTAATTACAAAAGATGATTTGTTCTTAGGCTGAGCAAAAGCCAGAATAATGTTTAACCTTTTATTGAACTGACATTAACAGCCAGATTGGCTCTCACGTAGCCTTAAATGAATGCAGGGCTTGTTATACAGTGATAAACAAATGCTGGACTTGTCACAGCTATAAGCAGGCTCGCTATCACACAGCCATAAATAAATGCTGGACTTTTCGCAACCATATGCAGGACTTGCTATCACACAGCCATAGACACACCTAGGACTTGTCACAGCTATATGCAGGACTCGCCATCATACAGCCATAAACATATCCAGAACTTGTCACAGCTATATGCAGGACTTCCTATCACACAGCCATTAACACATCCAAGACTTGTCACAGCTATATGCAGGACTCACTATCACACAGCCATAAACACATCCAGGACTTGTCACAGCTATATGCAGGACTTCCTGTCACACAGCCATTAACACATCCAGAACTTGTCACAGCTATATGCAGGACTCGCTATCACACAGCCATATCCACATCCAGGACTTTTCACAGCTATAACCAAATACAAAATTGCCATCAAACAGTCAATAAATGAATGTAGTGCTTGTTGTTACACTGCCATAAAACAAGGCAGAGCTTCCTATCACACAGCCATCAACAAATGTAGGACTTGTCACAGCCATAAACAAATGTAGGACTTGTCATAGTCATAAACAAATGCAGGACTTGTGTCAGCCATAAACAATTACAGGACTCAGCCATAAATAAATGCAGGACTTGTCTCACCCATAAACAAAAGCAGGACTTGTCACAGCCATAAAGAAATGCAGGACATGTCACAGGCATAAACAGAAATTGCCATCACACAGTTATAAACAGACGCAGATCTTTCTATCACACAATCATAAACACATGCAGGACTCGTCACAGCCATAAACAAATGCAGGACTTGTCTTTGCTATAAACAAATGGAGAACTTTCCATCACACAGCCATAAACAAATGGAGAACTTTCCATCACACAGCCATAAACAAAATGTAGGGCTTGATGTTACTCAGCAATAAAAAAGGCAGGACTTGTCACAACGATAAAGGAGTGCAGAGCTTCCTATCACACAGCCATATACAACTGCAGAACTTGTCACAGCCATAAAGAAAAGCAGGACTTGTCACAGCTATAAACTAATACAGAACTTTCCATCACACAGACATAAACACATGCATGGCTTCATGTTATCACAGTTTACAAGACAAGGGACATAATCGTGAGATATATAGAGTCTAAAGCCCTGAGTGATGCAGTAGTTCACAGGTTAATGAAACCGATATGACATTACGAAGGTTGTGAGGTAATCCACCTCAGCTTCTGTCATTGCCATACATTTTCATGCTCAGAATGAAAAATTTCAATAGAGAGCATCTCTGTTATAACAAACGCATACTAATCCTTACAAAGTAGGGACTAAGTGATAATTGTGAGGGACCTGATCACTATGGACTTCTATACTGTATTTTCATTAAGTGAAAAAAATGGACATATATGTGTCTGTCTGGGACAAGAAGCAAACAGAACATGTCTTCTAAGAATGTCAGCTCCACAAGGGAAGCAGACGGAAGGCATGGCCTTGGCCAACCAAAGCTCAGGGTTATAGTTCAGTCAGTGTAGAACTTAACACTTGCAGCTTTATAATAGTTATTTCTTTAAATTTATTTGCTTTAAGCAAATGAGCCTGAACAGAAGATCAGAATGAGCTTTGTAGTAATATCTGTCAGATGCAGACGTCTTATATCATTTGCTTAATGTTTCATTTTTTTTTTCCTTGTTGCTCCTTATGGGGCCAAGAGCCAACACTGCAGCTGGTCTTCTTTGCCGTAAGCCTGCACGAAGTATTCTTCATCTTCCTCCTCGTTCATCCTGAAAAGGATGTAGGTTGCGTTGTGTCCATTTACAGCGAAGCCGCGATATCTGCGCCTTTCGGCTGACACATCTGACTTCAGCACAGCATTTTTTTGGGACCGGGTTTGCCTTCCCTCTTTGATCCCTACTCTCGGCCAGGCCGCAATAATGCAGCCTGTTTCCAGGACCACCACTTGGAGGTGGAGTAGGGTCTTGGTCAACTGTGGTTCGCTGACCCTGACGCAAGCAGTCAAGCTATGGGTCGCTGAGCGCACCAAGTATTCACAGGGGTAGTTTCTGTAACAATTTGTTTTATACGATGAGGTTGTCCCGCCCCCCCGGCTCCCCCCCCCCCCCCCCCCGCCCCCCCCCCGCCCCCCCCCCCCCCCCCCCCCCCCCCCCCCCCACCCCCCCCCCCTCCCCCCCCCCCCCCCCCCGCTCTCCCCCCCCCCCCCCCCCCCCCCCCCCCCCCCCCCCCCCCCCCCCCCCTCTCTCCCATATGCACTGCCTCATATTAGTCATAAGAAAATGCAGTGCTTTGAACTTTTGAAATCCAACCTTACTCATATTTGTCACATGCCTGATGGAGCTGTGATCCTTTTCTTTTTTTGTTTCATAAGAGACTCCCCAGTAACTAGATGGGGAACATCCCAGGCACTAGATGGGGAACATCCCAGGAACTAGACGGGGAATATCCCAGAAACTAGATGGGGAACATCCCAGAAACTAGATGGGGAACATCATTTACATAATGTGTAAAAACTATGAATCAAAAATACACATTTATTAGCAACATTCACGCACGCAGATGTACACGCATGTAACAACAAACAGTACAATTTGTGAATACGTAATTAAATATTGTTTATAACTTATGTTATTGTTTATAACTCATGTCATTGTTTATAACTCATGTCATTGAGATTTTGTTAATTTTGGCAGGATATGAATGTATCTGAAGCTAAAAGCCGGATTGCAGATGAGCAATGGTTCCATGGTATTTTACCGAGGGAAGAGGTGCAGCGACTGTTGGTCAATGATGGAGACTTTCTTGTCCGAGAGTCCAAGAACAAGAAGACCAATGAAAGCCAGTTTGTCCTGAGTGCCTACTGGCAAGGCCATCGACATTTCATCATTCAGTTTGTACCAGTAAGAAAGTTGTCCTATAGTTACCTCGTTAAGTGGTCAAAATCTGTGGTCATAAGAAGGTATGCTCAGTTGAACTCCACGGATTTGAGTTTTCACTCTTTTTCCTTGTGCTATTGGGGGTGAGTTCCAGGGCTTACTTGCAAACCTAGAGGGCTTCCACAACTCAGCGGGCTTAACATTGGTAGAGATAGTAAAACACGCCAGGCCCAGTAAATGGTGGGTGATGCAATACCACGAGTTTGGTGGCCCTCTACCTTAGAGGGGCTCATAAGATGCTCAATATTGGCAAGGACATCAACACTAGATCATATAGGTTGTTGTCATAAGCAGTAACCCCATATTTACATCTACAGGGTGTCGCAAAAAAATGTAGACACACTTTGAATATTTATTAATACAATGTCAATTAAGAAACATCCAAGATTTATAATTCTTCTTCCTCGTTCGTCCTGAAAAGGACGTTGATTGCGTTGTGCCTGTTTACGCCAGAGCTGTGATATCTGCGCCTTTCAGCCGACACATCCGACTTCAGCACGGCATTTTTTGGGACCGGGTTTGCCTTCCCTCTTTGATCCCTACTCTCTCAGCCAGACTGCAGTGATGCAGCCTGTTTCCAGGACCGCCCCGTGTAGGTGGAGTAGGGTCTTGGTCAGCTCTGGTTCGCTGACCCCGATGCAAGCAGTCAAGCTATGGGTTGCTGATTGCATTCTCTATTGCTGCATCTTTGGGTCCCTTTATTTATAATTTATAATTCAAATTAAAGAGGACAGATGTGTTCAAAATGATAGCCATTCTGGGGGATGACAACGCTGTTCATTTGAGATTTGGGCGCATTCTCTTTCAATGCTTGCTTTCATCTCATCGATTGTTGCCGATAGCTCAAAATAATTGAGATCTCAATCTGTTGTGGCCAATGCAGAGTATAAAGATTACCACTTGTTCTCTTCTGTTAAGCTGGTAGAATGCATCATTTTATGTGTGACCTGAATACTATAGGATGTACAGTATTCCAAGATGCACTATACTATAGGATGTACAGTGTTCCAAGATGCACTATACTATAGGATGTACAGTATTCCAAGATGCACTATACTATAGGATGTACAGTATTCCAAGATGCACTATACTATAGGATGTACAGTATTCCAAGATGCACTATACAATAGGATGTACAGTATTCCAAGATGCACTATACTAAAGGATGCACAACATTCCATAATGGATTATACTATACTAGTAGTTGTCCCTTCAATCATGACTGACTATGGGAATGCACCCCTGAGGTGATAGACCTCAGCTGCTTTTGTTCCTGGTGTTCTTTTAGGTGTGTTCTTTTCTCTTCTGCTTAGTGTGAGAACTTCTTTTCGCCCAGTCTGTGGTGATACCATAGGAAGCATCATCCTCGATGATCGGCAGCTTCATCCTCCCAGATTGCTGGATTTATGTCCAATGCCTTCTTCTCTCTGGCACACATCTTTGAACCTTAGCTGCGGTCACCCAACTGTTCTTTTGCCATCTGCCAGTTGTCTGTAGAAAATATCTTTAGGGATATTGTCACGAGAGGGTTGATTAATATTGAAATAACTAAGTATCCTGGACACAAAGTTGTATCAGGTGATACCAGGATAGTGCCAGATAAGAGGGGGGTTGTGAAAAAGAATGCAGCTGCAGGGCAAGTTTTCGGGAAAAGAATGCAGCGTGCTAAAGGTTAAGTTATCATGACCAGGAGCTTTTCCATTCTTTAACCCTTTGATTGCTTTGATGATTTCTTCTTTTCGTGGGATGTCTGTATTAACATCTAGATCATTTTCAGCCTCAGGAACATTCAATTGTGTCTCTGGTGGTTCCTTATTCAGAGTTTCTCTGAAATGCTCTGCCCATCTTGTTTCCTGTCCCTCTACTGTCGTGATGAGATTTCCGTGCTTATCTCTTACTAATGTAATATTGTTTGCACCTCGTTTTCCACTGATGATTTTAGTTATTTTATATACTGTGCTTTGTTCATTTCTCAGTGCTGCCTCTTCTGCCTGTCTTGCAAGGTCATCCAGAAATGTCCTTTTGTTAGCACGGGTTTGATGTTTAACTTCCTTGTCCAGCTGACTGTACTGTTCACTATATATTGCCTTTAACCTGGGAGACTTAGCTTCTGTTTTCTTTCTTTTCTCTTCGCTATGGTGTTTAGCGTATCTGGTGTTATCCAGTCTTGGCTCTTTCTTTCCTGGAATCCCAAGCATGACTTGCTGCTTTCCTTGTATATTGTTGAGATGGTGTTGAATCTCTGGTCAACATCATCGGTCTCTGTTCTTTCCTGGCTTTTGATAATCTCATATCTTCTCTTTACGTCAACCATGAAAGCTTTTCTGGTGAGGGGATCCTTCAGTTTCGTGATGTTGTATCTTTTCTGTTTGACTGCAACTGGTCCAGCAGCTCTGAGTTTCACTTTCAGTCTTGCTACTACTAGGTGATGATCACTTCCCACATCTGCGCCTCTTCTTACTTTCACGTCTTGTAGTGCATGTCTCCATCTGCCATTGATCATTATGTGATCTATCTGGTTTCTGTCTCGTCCGTTTGGTGATTCCCATGTTAACTTGTGCACTTCCGTGTGTGGAAAAAGTGTTCCTCCAATGACCAGATTGTTAATGCTGCAGAAGCTTATTAATTTGTCCCCATTCTCATTTGCTGTTCCACTGCCACATTTCCCCATTACTCTTTCGTTATAATTATTGTGTGCTCCCACTTTCGCATTTAGGTCTCCCATTACTATAATGAGATTGTACCTGGGTGTAGTTTCCATTTCTTTTTGTACCTGTTGATAGAACTCGTCCTTGATCTCTTCATCGCTGTCATTTGTTGGTGCATAGCATTGTATAATTGTGGTGTTGGTGAACCTCCCTCTCAGTCTTGCTCTTATCAGTCTGTTGTTGATGGGTTTCCATTCCAGTAAAGACCTTTCCATTCCTTTCTTCAGGATAATGGCTACACCTTCGTTGTGCTGACCATCCTCTCTGCCAGAATAAAGTACTGTTTCCCCTGTAGCTGTTTTTATTCTCCCCTTACCTGTCCATCTGCTCTCGCTTATTCCCAGGATATGTATCTTGTAGTTCCTCATCTCTGCTGTGATTTGTCTCAGCTTTCCTGCCTCATTCATAGTTCTGATCTCTTCATCGCTGTCATTTGTTGGTGCATAGCATTGTATAATTGTGGTGTTGGTGAACCTCCCTCTCAGTCTTGCTCTTATCAGTCTGTTGTTGATGGGTTTCCATTCCAGTAAAGACCTTTCCATTCCTTTCTTCAGGATAATGGCTACACCTTCGTTGTGCTGACCATCCTCTCTGCCAGAATAAAGTACTGTTTCCCCTGTAGCTGTTTTTATTCTCCCCTTACCTGTCCATCTGCTCTCGCTTATTCCCAGGATATGTATCTTGTAGTTCCTCATCTCTGCTGTGATTTGTCTCAGCTTTCCTGCCTCATTCATAGTTCTGACGTTCCAAAAACCAATTCTGGTTTCGTGTTTTGCGATCGGGGCATCCGTTTTCATGCCAGTGGCTTCCTTTCGGCTTTCACCACTGTCAGTCATACGAACCTGAGACTCCGGATGTCCGTCCCGCAGCAAAGTTTTTCCATTTATTGTTGTTTCCGTAACGTGCGATTTTTTTTACATAGACAGGGGTGTCAGCCCTGTGCTAAAACCCCCAACCTGGAGGACCAGAGTACCAGCTTTTGTCTGACCCCTACCCACGCAGACCAGTCCAGCTTGGTTGAACCTACCAGGAGTAAATCTCCCACTGGCATAGCTCTGGGGATTGTCAGGGTACACAAGCCGCCATACCGCTACAAGGTATAGGTACCATTGATGGCAGAAAGATAGATCTGGAACTTCTTTATTGCCCAGACCAACGCCAAACATTCTCTCTCAACAGTGGAGTAATTTCTTTCTGCTTTATTCAATTTGCGGCTGGCATAAGATGTTGTGTTAGAACAAATAAAGGGAATACAGAATGGTTTACAGTAGAAACAGGGGTAAACCAAGGCTGTATTATGTCACCACTACTTTTTGGAATAGCTATTGATTGGGTTATGAGAAACTATACCCACAATGAACAATTAGGTATAAAATGGACAAATGGAAAATTCCTGGGGGACCTGGATTTCGCAGATGATTTAGCATTCTTAAGTTCAACACCCAGACAATCCCAAGAAGCAGTAAATAATTTGTGTCATCTTTCGGTTAAAATAGGTCTCCAAATAAATGCCTCTAAAACTAAAGTTATGAACTTTTCTAACGAGACCTTTAATATCATCCTGAACGGGGGAAAACTACAGAAAGTTGAAAGTTTCAATTATTTAGGCAGTAAAATGACTCAGGATGGTGACACAACAAGAGAAATTCATACTAGAATTGCTTTGGCAGCTAGCGCCTTCAATAGATTATCTAACATTTGGAAATTACGATCATTGAATATACATACCAAGCTTCGTCTGTTTAATTCAAATGTTATCTCAGTGTTAACATACGGCTGTGAGAGTTGGAAAATAACAAAATCAGTGGAGAACAAGCTGAATACATTCGAGAACAAATGTCTTAGAAAACTCATGAACATCAGTTGGAAAGAATTCAAGACTAATCGACAAATAAGAGAAGACTCTAGGCAGAAATATGTCTCCAACTATATAAGGAAAAGACGATGGTCATATATCGGCCATGTCCTACGAATGCAAAACAACAGAATACCATTGCAGGCGCTCACTTGGGTTCCTGAGGGTAAGAGGAAAAAAGGAAGACCAAAAGAAACACTCAGAAGAACAATAATAAGAGAAGGAAGAACGTTGGGATTAAACAATGTGCAAGAGCTAAGAGGAGTGGCGTCACAACGTACAACCTGGAGAGCACTGGTTTCTGCCTTATGCGCCGTGTTTGGTGCTTAAAGAATTTATTATTATTATTATTATAAGCAACAGGGTTCAATTCTCCGGGCTGTGAATGCAATAATGCGGCCCCTAACCCTACATTGCTAGCATCAGTCCTAACCACAAATTCTTGACTCAGATCTGGAAGTCTCAGTATAGGCCTGCTGGTGAGTGTCTGCTTCAATTCTGTATATGCTTCCTCACAAACCGCTGTCCACTCGATTTTGTCTGGCTTTCCCTTCTTGGTTAAATCAGTCAGAGGAGCACACACACTGTTGAAATTGTTGATGTATTTCTGGTAAAACCCACACAGTGAGACAAAAGATCTCACATCTTTCTTGGTTTGTGGTCTTGGTGCTCTCTGCAATTTTTCCAAATTCTTGGGGTCAGGGGACATATTACCCTGATATACTGTGTGTCCCAAGAATTCCAATTCCTGGCAACCAATACAACATTTAGTAGGGCGAGCGGTCAAATTTGCCTCTCTGAGTCTATCCAATAACATTTCCAGAGACGATAGATGTTCCTCAAATGTTTCTGTGGCTATGAGGATGTCATCCATGAAATTGGTGATAGCTGGGTTTTGCAAGGGATCCAATAATTTCCTCATCATCCTGGAGAAAACACTCGGAGCATTCTTCAATCCAAAAGGCCACATATTGAATTCATAGTGCCCCTCCGAAGTGCTTAAGGCCAGCAATGGTCTGATTTCAGGCTTGACGGGAATCTGGTAATACCATTTACTTAGATCCACCTTAGCCTGCGTCAGGACCAGCGAACCAGAGCTGGTCAAGACCGTGCTCCACCTCCACGTGGTGGTCCTGGAAACAGTCTGCAGCAGTGCAGTCTGGCTGAGCGAGCACGGATCGAAATGGGAAGGCAAACCCGGTCCCTAAAAAATGCCGTGCAGAAGTCGGATGTGTCGACCGAAAGGTGCAGATATCACAGCTTAGGCGTAAACAGACACAACGCAACCACCGTCCTTTTCAGGGCGAACGAAGAAGAAGAAGAAGATCCACCTTAGAGAAATATTTTGCCTTATTTAACCTGGCAAACAGCTGATTTGTGTCCGGTAATGGATCTACCTGTGACTCTGTGACAGCATTCAATTTCCTGTATTCGATACAGAGTCTATGTTCCCCAGAGGGTTTCCTCAGCAAAACCACACTGGAGCTATAAGGAGATTCACGATGGGAGATTATATTTTCTTGCAATAAGTACTCTATCTCTCCCGTTAAAGCTTGTTCTTTGGCGAAAGGAATTGAATAGGCTTTCATACAGATCGGTGTTGGGTCTAGTAATCTCATGTCATATTCTAACAAGTTTGTGTGCCCCGGTTTGTCCGTTAACAGGTCTGTATGTTTTTCCAAAACTTTTTGAATCTGCTCCCTCTGCCCTTTTGTCAAGTGGTTACTGACTTTTACCTGCACAGGGGTTTCACAGGGTCTTAAGGGGTATTTGTATAAGGCGAGAGGTTCATTTTTCATTTCTGTAGCTATGGCCAGGGTCATTAAATGTGCTGCTTCAGAGGTATGTCTATCATGATATTTCTTGAGCAGATTCACATGATAGACTTTTTCCTTTCCCTTTTTGTCTATCTTGTAATTGGTTCTAGATAGCTTTTCTAGAACTGTGTATGGGCCCTGCCATCCTATTTGAAGTTTGTTGCTGCTGTCGGGTAACAGAAGAAGCACCTTCTCCCCAACAGCTAGTTCTCTATCCTTCGCCTTCTTGTTATAATACGCAGCATGTTTCCTTCTGGCTTTCCTCAGATTATCATTTGCTAATTTCCAGCCAGTTTTTAAGCGAGATGTCAATTCCTTCACATACTGGCATGATGAGGTTACAGTCTCTTCTGCTTTCTCATCTGTCCATGTCCTCATTAAGGCTTCTAATGGGCCTTTGATGGGCCGGCCAAATAACAACGTTGCTGGAGCCATACCTGTTAAGCTGTGTGGAACTTCCCGGTAAGCAAACAATGCCGCGGGTAAGTAGAGACCCCACGTATCAGGCTTCTCATGTGCCAGCTTCCGCAGGATAGAAATAAGAGTTCCATTGAATCTTTCTACCTGCCCATTCCCTTGGGCATGATAGGGACTACAGTGAAAGTGCCTGGCTTAGAAGATCCTGAATACTTCCTCAGTTAGTTTTCCCTTGAACTGAGAGCCATTATCAGTCAAGAGTTGGTGGGGAAAACCTAACCTAGTGAATATTGTAAGTAATGCCTCTGCCACATGTTTGGAATCTATTGATGACATGGCTACTGCCTCTCCCCACATAGAGCAAGTGTCCACTAGAGTAAGAATATAACTGTTTCTCCTCTTGGTTCGGTTAAGAGGTCCAACAATATCCACTGCAACTCTTTCAAAAAGAGTTCCCATGATTGGTATTTCACCAAGAGTTGCAGGTGCAGTCCAGTGCTTTGGAGCTACCCTTTGACATTCTGGGCAGGATTTTACATATCTTTTTATATCCTCAGTAATACCTGGCCAGAAATAGTGACATGCTATTCTTTGTCCTATGGCACTAATTCCCATGTGTCCACTAAAAGGTATAGCATGTCCTAACTCCATAACTTTTTCCCTATATGAAGAGGGCAGTACCAA
This sequence comes from Oreohelix idahoensis, assembly GCA_024509875.1. Classification (NCBI taxonomy): domain Eukaryota; kingdom Metazoa; phylum Mollusca; class Gastropoda; order Stylommatophora; family Oreohelicidae; genus Oreohelix; species Oreohelix idahoensis. The sequence continues at coordinate 70,505 of JAMPIV010022280.1, forward strand.
TTGTCCATGGCCATTGGGTCCTGTTCCAACTTTCCTATAAAGCAATCCCTTCTTCATATAAAATTCTTCTTTAGTTGGGGGGTTATGGCTTTTTGACAATTTGCCAAAACAAGGCTTTAATGAGCTATCTTCAGCTTTTGCCTTCCTCGTCTCTTCTGGATGAGTGTTTATAGGGCTGTCTTCCTCCTTCCTAGACTGTGACCTGGTCTGTACTGCTGCCATGATCACAGGTCATTTGGGATTTCCCAAAAACACATATCTACACCCCAATATCAGAGGGTAGATTGGTTCCTTTATCACTGCTGCTCTAATCACTCCTTCCACATAGCGAGTCCTGACATTGATCCTAGCTATGGGAAGTGTCATGGTTGCTATGTCCTTGGTTGCTCCTTGTATCTCCACAGTTTCTGGGGTATATTGGTCAGGGTGCACCAGGGTAGAACTCACGACTGAGTCAAAATCCAATCCTGTATCATAACGGCACATGATAGTAGTGCCGTTACAAGTTACTTCTTCACACACGGGGATGATGAAGGCTATTCTGACTTGTTGACAGTTCCTTCTTTCCCTTGTTCCCTGTTGCAAGACATGCAGCGAGATATGGAGGATTTTTCTTTTTACACTCCCTAGTATTATGGTTGTTCATTTTGCAAATTTTGCATCACTTTTCACCCTGTCTATAGGGTTTCTTATCTTGTACCTGAGGGTTTTTGTCTCTATGGTCAAATTTAGGTTTGTCATAACCTTGTTTGTATTTGTGAAGTTGGTCCCTATTGTCAAACTTATTCTGGTTTGGTGGTGGCCTACTACTTTCTCCTTGTTTCCTATTAACTCCTGCTATTTCTGACTGAGCCGCTTGATATCTCTCAGCAACTGTTAAAATCTCCCCCAATCTCTCTGCATCTTGTTCCATAAGAAATTTTCTCATGTCTGGAGGCATAGACTCTCTCACTTGTTCCATCATGACCATTTCTTTTAGGCCTTGACATTTTTCCAGAGCAGTTCACTTCTCCAAGTAGGTTTCTAATCTGGCAGAGAATTGGCGGTAGGTTTCTCCAGAAAGTAGCTTAGCAGTTCTGAATTTCTTCCTATAAAATTCTGAGTTTTTTTCATATCGAACCAGCAATGCCTGCTTCAAGATTTCATAATCTTCCTGGTCTTCTTTTCCGGGTTTTGCATACACTTCATAAGAAACTCCTCTCAGCCCTTGTGATAGCTTAAGGCTCCATTTTTCCTTCTCTAGGCCATAGTTAGTGGCCAACCTCTCATATCTACTTAGATAAGACTCAATTTCATCCTCTTTCTCCACAAATGGATCCAAGTGAAAATTCATGGCTCCATTTGAGGTACCTTGACTTGCACTAGTATCAGAGGTAGTTGGACTACTTCCATTACCTGTAACATTTCCTTGAAGTTCAAGCTCTTTCATTTTCAATTCATGTTCCCTTTGCAACCTCTTTTCCTCTCTCTCGGCCTCCATTTGCAATCTTTTAGCTTCAGCCTCTCTTTCAGCAACTTGTCTTCTCTCCTCAGTTTCCAGTTTCTTAGCCTACCTATCAGCTTCTATTTGTAATCTCTTAGCTTCAGCTTCTATTTGTAATCTCTTAGCTTCAGCTTCTATTTGTAATTTCCTTTCTGTTTCCAACTTCTTATCTTCTCTTTCTATAAAATTGTCACATTCAGTAGTGACATATTGAATAAGTGCCTCCCCACTTAACCCAAACTCCTTTGCCGTCTGCACTGCAGCAGATCGAAACTTTGCCAAGTCTGCCATACTCCTACAATAATAACTTGCAGACACTCAAACACTCTCTTATAGACCAATTACAACACTAATTAATTAAGGACTACTGTCAGTGTATCCAATCACCACAATTTTGGTTTGTACTCAATGGTACTACAAAGTGCTTTATTTATTCCCTACTACTTATTAAGTAATATTATGTATTAAATTATTTCCCTACTGCCTACTCAGAAGATGTAAGTGATAATATAAAACCTGAATATCTCAAAGAATTGACTCCAGGGTAGTAAGGGATTCACGGACTGAGACACCAGTGTCAAGAGAGGGTTGATTATTATTGAAATAACTAAGTATCCTGGACACAAAGTTGTATCAGGTGATACCAGGATAGTGCCAGATAAGAGTCTGGTCTTATAAGTAATACCCCCTTCTCTGAAAAGAGTAAGGGTGTATAGACATCAAAGGTAGGATCAAGCTGTATAAGTTCCTAGAGAAGATGGTAATGTATTACTCTAAGTTCCTACTTGCTCCTCTCCAGATCCTCCTCTGATAATATTATTATTATTATTATTATTGGCTCTGCTAGGGGTATTAACTAAACTATCTACCAACAAGAGTTGTAACTTAACTTAAATAATTTAAGTAAGTCTGCTGGTAAATATTTACAATTTATCTTTACAAATCTTATTTTCTGCTTGAAAATCTTTCAATAAAATCAAAATTCAATTACAACAATAAATAAATAACACACTTGAAAACAACTGTTCATAGTTATTTACAGTCTTTTTAAATTATAGGAATGTTCTCCTCTCTGGGCTGAAATCACTCTAGTTGTAGAAGGTTTGTATGTTAAGCTTAATTCTATTTTGTTCACAGTTCCAGAATTTTTGTTAAGCACTGACTAGTATGTTTGCCTAGCTAAAAGCACTCGAACTTCATCATTTTATTTCACTATGCCGTGGTGAATTGGAATAAACTGAACAGTAGCCTTGTGTGGCTACTTATCTTCAATTCTTGATTTAGTAGTCTGTTCCACCTTGGGTCTGGCAAGAAAACTGTGTCTCCTCCAGGCCTTAGGATTTGGGTAACTGTCCCTCTAACAATCAAAGGGTGCTCGCACCACTAGATCCTATAGTAGAGTCTGGCTCCTTAAGGTGGAAGTTAATTGCAGGATGCAACCTGAAATAAGATAGTTTCAGACGACAGAGTGCAAATAGACGCACAGGTCATATCACATCAGCAATAACACAATTCAGTTCACTGTGAATATATCTTACTCTAATTCCTTGGTTATAGCTATCTGTCCATGATTCGCTTCATACATTTATTAGGTTGTATGTAAAATACTAAGTGATATCTCTAACAATACAGTAAATTGATTCTTTTCATCCTTTCCTATGTTCCTGATGTGTGGTCCATTCCTTCAAGAAATAATTCTTTAAATACTTTTCTAAAACTATAGACACACTTTTGCTACCATTCTCAATTTATTTGAATATACACTGGCTTTGCGTTTTGCCTCCAGAAATTTACATGGTAGTTCAAACATATCTACACACTTCCTAATGCACACTGTAATTAATCAATAGAAATACATAGATATATATATTCTTTCTTACCCTCGGGCACATACAGCCGAGCTGTTAATGGTTATTATGGTCTACTCTCAGATACAGAAGGCAAAGGCACTCTTCATTAACACTTTTACTGCTCGCTGTGATTTTCAAAAAATTATGGCCTCAATTTGCACGATGCATGGTCTTTTATAGGTCACATCCGGCGACACAGGGAGCAACTGCCGAAGTGTGCTTGAGTTCCCAAAATGTATGCCTAATTTGTCTTGATGGGCAAATATGAAAAACTAAGATTTTAATTATCTTCCTTATTCCTGGAGCGATTTTCTTCATCTAAGGCTTAAAATATGCCCTGAATTAATCTCCATCTATCTAAATAATTGACTTTATATTACATGCTTTAGTTTTATTCTATGCGTAGCCTAAACAGCAAAATTTTGGACTTGCCTGATGTCTCGATGCATTTAACTCGAGATTTCTCCATTCCCTATAGCATTTCCCGGGGAAATCTTTGCACAGACCTATAGATGAACATTCCAATTTGTGAATTCTAGACTTCTGCCATGCTGTACTTCGCTCATAAGTCTGTAGTTAATCTCCATATCCACCGGGTTTGCACAGATTTGAGACTCCATGCTGAATGCCTAATCGTTATTTGTAAACAACCGAATAAAGACGACGTTTCATTGGTTCTGCTATCCTATAGTATTTCTAAAGTATGGCGTTCCGTTTGGGGTAAAGAATGACGGGTTGTGAATCAGACTTCACGACAGATATGACAATCTACATGTAGTATATTTTTAGTGATCATGTAATATAAAATTGATCTTACATCTTGAATTCATTCAGTAATAACTGGAACTATTAACTGCTGTGAACAAAAATAGATATACTTCAGAATAATTTTAAACAATTAAAAGAAAATCAAATTGAGAGCTTTCTTTATTCTAAATTACGCACAATACAATTTAGTATATATCACTGTGTTTCTTTATTTAGGCGCGGGGTCAGATAGGTGTGCCGCAAATGTTTGGAAAATTGAAAAGTGTGCCATGAACACAAAAAGGTTGAGAAACACTGGTATACAACATATAACAAAACATCACTTTTATTTTCCAGGATCTAGGGTGGCACTTTGAAGGAGAATCCTATCCCACAATTCAAGAGTTAGTACGTAGGCAGCACGAGTCCAAAGGGTGGCACTTTGAAGGAGAATCCTATCCCACAATTCAAGAGTTAGTACGAGATAACATTCAACTCTCAACATCAAAACACATTGATAATCATGCTGAGAAGACTGCTGTGACGGTCCATTGATGGTATTTTTCGCAACAGATGCGACGAGTCTAAAAATAAATCTGCGTTTACGCCATTAACGCAAAGCGCCGAAAACGAAACCGCCGAAAACTTCTGGAAATGGAAGTGCGCAAAGGGAAGTAAAAATTGTAAAGTTACCGTACAATTTTTACTTCCCTTTGCGCAAAGTTACCGTACAATTTTTACTTCCCTTTGCGCATTAAATCATTTCCAGAAGTTTTCGGCGCTTTGCGTTGACGACGTAAACGCAGATTTATTTTTAGCACTCGTCGTAGGGCCTAAGTAATAAATTCATTTATCTCATTTATAAAACCTATTTAAATAAGTCCAGTTTATAGATAGACCTACTGTACTTGCGTCTGTATTTACAATGTAGGCCTATTTACAGTTTAATTTTTAACCATGGCCAAAATTAGCCTATAAGCAAGCGTTTGAACGAAATTTCTTGGTTTACCTCTGCATACGGGAATATATTTGACACAGTTTAAGATGGTCAGGAATAGAAATTGATGGCGATTCCATATCCTATAGCCTACCCTGTTATCAGACCCATGTCCCACTGTTCATTTCACCACAGTTTTTGGAAATAAATTATTTTGATTGCTTTTTTATTATATTTATGATGAAAAGACTTATCCCCTTCTACCTCTGAAGGGTTATAGGCTAATTAGGATAGGCCTAGGCCTACATGTTTTCAATTTCAGATAACATGAATAACCGCCGATACACAAAAGTGGCATCACATCTGTCAAATCACTGTAATTAGGATAAATGAAAATCAGCAATTTTGTGGATAGGCCTATGTTATTTAAAATTTAAAAAAAAATTAAATTAAAAAAAAAATCTAAACAAACAAACGAAACAAAACCCAACAAAAATAGTAAAGATGTGTGGGGGGTGTAAAGGTCTCCAGTTAGATATTTAATAGATTTTCACTTATCATAAGTATTACCCTCCCAATTACTATATATATTACCTTTTGTTCTAGTTAAATATTGGTTGACTGTATTATGTATGCGTTTAGAATTTTGAATTGGTAAATATACATAGCTTAGGCCTACTCATAAGTTATTTGTGTTCCTTTTTTTTTTTTTTTTTTTTTAAACTAACACTACTAGGAGACCTACAGATGTGACATCATTTGTGACCAAGGAAAAAACTCTTGAGAGCTGAGATTATTTGGACTCTTTTTTTTTTCAGTGAAAAGTCACCATAGTTTTAATTCAAATTTCATACGCAACAAGGGACATATTCTCTTCTGTGGTAGTTTTGATTCAGCCTTCAGCTTTATTTCAAGACCTGAAATTCAGATTGGTGCATTTGGAACAGTAGCGGAAAATAGGAAGCATTTTCCTGTAGCACTGAAGAAAAAACAACTCAAATTGAAAAAGACAAATCATCCTGTGTTTTGTGCGACAGAAGATAAGGCATGCCGACAGTCACCTGGCATGATACGAAAAGATTTAACCTTATATCCACTGTTAACTCCAATGATAATATAAACAAGACAGTTAGAAAGACAAATTCTTTAGGGCAGAACAATTCATAAGCCAGTGCTTGCAGAAAAATACAGCAAAAGTATGGGAGGTGTGGAAACTTCAGCCAACTAGGTGCAAGCTACCCCTACCCACACAGATCCTATTTTTATATTATTTCTTAGTTGAAACTGCCCTGGTCAATGGGCACATAACCTACAACACTGCCAACTCAACAAAAAAAGATCAAAGCGAAGATCAGGATGTCAGTATGACTCTTATTGAACCTGCTATTCTTCGACGCAATGTCACACCTTCAAAACCACAGGTCACAACAACACGACTTACTGAGCACCACTTCATTGATAAATATGAAAGGGCAAGGTACAAACCAGACTGTAAAGTGTGTAAGGCTGCAGGGAACAGAAGCCAGACTTGCATGTACTGCCCAGATTGCAATGTACCTCTATGCCTGATACCCTGCTTCAAGTTATACCACACAGTCAAGGATTATCAACGTGGATCGTTGACAAAGACTCTTGCAGAGGCCTACAGCTACAACTTCAACCCCAGTTAATGAAAAAAGCAGCTCAGACTCCAACTAGAGGTACTTAACTACTCAAACATTTACAAACGCTCATTGTCAGATGCCACAGACGCAGAATACATTAAAAAAAGACAAACACGAAAAATACAGTTTTTTAAAAACATTTTTTTCCAATTTTATTAGCCTTTTATGTTGATATACGTGATTAATCGTTAAATCAATACGTCAATCAAGCTTATTTTATTCATTACCATCCATGTCACTAACATTTTATTGCGCTGATGTTGAACAAATTCACTAAAAACTTGGAAAAGATGTCTGTTTTTCAATCTTTTATGAATTTAAAAAAAAAAAAAAAGTTCTTTTTAAAGAAATCTGCAAACACCCTTGGTAATGGGAGACGGTAATGCTCCGGATTGCTGGTCAGCAAAGTGATAATTATATCTGAGAAAATTAGATGAGGAAAATATTAGAGTTTCCCATCCTTGAAAATCACGTGCTGGACCTGGAAAAACCTGGAAAAAGCCTGGAAAATGCTTGAAGAAATTTGCTATGAACCCTGTGCTAAGCATGAACCAGAGCTCGGGCACCATACAAAGGATGGCTGCTGACTGAGCAAAGCAGAGACAGTTTGTTGCTGCCCTACAAGATGCTGCCAGGTGTGATGGTCACTGATTGCTTTGTCAGTAAGCGGCCAAGGACCAAAGAAGAAGATCCATCACTCTTGCCAACGTGTTCACATCATCATTCTCACTAAGAAATTGTGTTCACTGAAAGCGCTGTGTGGTACACAAACAACATGAAAAAGATTAACTGAAGTTTTTGCACCCCAAAGCAGCTCCCAACAAGTGCTTTCTCTCTGCATCTGATTTACTCTCTGTCGGTCTTGGTTAGACTGAAAGTGTAAAGGTGAAAGTAGTAATGTCTCTTGTGGAGCGTAGCCAGAAGTCTCCATGTCTTTTTTATCTGAGCAGTTCTTTCTACAAATAAGTTTTCCTTTTTCTTATTTCTATCTTGCATTGTCTTCTTCATGTGTTTTGGGGTCTTCTGCTTCTGCTTCTACCCTCAGGGTTCTAGAAATATCTTGTGCAGCTAGCCAACTGTGTGTCTTACCCACCTGTAGTGTCTCTTCTGCACCTCTTAATTCACAGATATTTGTTTCAAGTTGGAAAGAAGGGATAGTTCTGTAAATATGAACACAAGAAATCATCATCATCAACCCTGTCAGCTCCCCAAGGAGCATAGGCCTTCAACACACTTATGCCATGTCTTCCTATCCTGTGCCATCACCTCAAAGCTTTTTCATGTCTTCTTCATTCCCCTTTTTGCCTGTCTCCAGTTCTTTTCTCCATGTGTTCCTTGGTCTATCTCTACCTCTCTTACCCAGGGGATTATGCATGGAGGCATGAGTCATCCTTATATGATCACCAGCTATGCATAATGCTACAATATACATATATGGAAGTCAGTTTGAGGCTATTTGAATCTCCACAGAGCTTTTCCATGAATGTTACTGGTGTCGGCCATATGCGCTTTCTCTGTTCCGCATATGTTGGGCAACTTTGAAGCAGATGTTCAGCAGTCATTTTATCAGTGCCACAGTTACACTGATCGGTAGTTCCTATCTTTAGCTTGTTGAATAGATGGTATCTCAATCTGTTGTGGCCAGTGCAGAGTATGAAGATTACCACTTGTTCTCTTCTGTTAAGCTGGTAGAATGCATCATTTTATGTGTGACCTGAATACTATAGGATGTACAGTATTCCAAGATGCACTATACTATAGCATGTACAGTATTCCAAGATGCATTATACTAAAGGATGTACAGTATTCCAAGATGCACTATACTATAGGATGTACAGTATTCCAAGATGCACTATACTAAAGGATGTACAGTATTCCAAGATGCAATATACAATAGGATGTACAGTATTCCAAGATGCACTATACTAAAGGATGTACAGTATTCCAAAATGCACTATACTGTAGGATGTACAGTATTCCAAGATGCGCTATACTGTAGGATGTACAGTATTCCAAGATGCACTATACTGTAGGATGTACAGTATTCCAAGATGCACTATACTATAGGATATACAGTATTCCAAGATGCACTATACTAAAGGATGTACAGTATTCCAAGATGCACTATACTAAAGGATGTACAGTATTCCAAGATGCACTATACTATAGGATGTACAGTATTCCAAGATGCACTATACTATAGGATGTACAGTATTCCAAGATGCACTATACTATAAGATGTACAGTATTCCAAGATGCACTATACTAAAGGATGTACAGTATTCCAAGATGCACTATACTAAAGGATGTACAGTATTCCAAGATGCACTATACCATAGGATGTACAGTATTCCAAGATGCACTATACTAAAGGATGTACAGTATTCCAAGATGCACTATACTATAGGATTCACAACATTCCATAATGGATTATACTATACTAGTTGTAGTCCCTTCAATCATGACTGACTATGGGAATGCACCCCTGAGGTGATAGACCTCAGCTGCTTTTGTTCCTGGTGTTCTTTTAGGTGTGTTCTTTTCTCTTCTGCTTAGTGTGAGAACTTCTTTTCGCCCAGTCTGAGGCGATACCATAGGAAGCATCACCACTTAGTGCGATCGGCAGCTTCATCCTCCCGGATTGCTGGATTTATGTCCAATGCCTTCTTGTCTCTGACACACATCTTTGAACTTTAGCTGCGGTCACCCAACTGTTCTTTTGCCATCTGCCAGTTGTCCGTTGAAAATATCTTTAGGGATATGACAATCTTCCATGCGGCGGACATAGCCAAGCCAGCGCTGTCTAAGCAGTGTATACATGCTTTGAAGGCCAGCACATAACAGCACCTCGACATTTGTCACTTTGTTCTTCCACGAAATACTAAGGATGTGGTATAGACACCGTAGTTGGAAGGTTTTGAGCCTTATTTCTTGCTTAACATAGGTTGACCATGTCTCACTACCATATAGAAGCGAGCTGGTGACACAGGCTGGGTTCTGAAAACAACAACATCAGCCAACAGAAATGGAATTCAGTGGATTCTGACTAAACAGCTTGAAGATCTAGATTTTATGAATGACCTGGCTTTTCTGTCCCGTAACAGTAACCAGATGCAACAAAAATACTTTGATGAAAGGTCAGAGCAAGTGCATCTGAAAATAAACAGGGAAAAGAAATAGATAATGTGAATAAATGCAGGAAATGATAAAAGTGCAGTGGAAGAAACACCCCTATAACTTGTAGAATCATACACATATCTTGGCAGCAGTATTGACAGCGTTATGTATTGACAGACATAATATCAAAATAAGGATACAAAAGGCGAGAGGAGCTTTCATTATATATTAATTCACAAGTTACAATGTATTGATACCAAATTTTAGTTGAGTTTCATGTCATTTACATCTGATAATGGACAAATAATCAGTGTATGTGAGAATAATCATTAGCCATGTCTTATATGGGCATCTGATTGACTGAGCGGTTAGAAGCTTTTCTCTGTCTGCTTTGTTACCGTGTTCCTATGTCAAATCCTGGTGGCTTCACCTTCCAGTCTTCCCAGCTGTAAATGGATACCTGACTCTGCTGTCAAGTTGGTGAAGGTAGTGAGGAAGGGAACTGGTCACCTCACCTTATAAAAAAGCTGGACCTAGAATGATGAAGTCTCTAACACTTCACTCTCATACAGCGTCTGCTATGTAATTTACTTTTGTCTTACTTATAGTTTTTCAACTGCATGATATACTTTACTCAATAATACACCCTAGTCCATTTGATCTGATATACATATATATATATATCTCCAGGGTAATTTTGGTGAAGTATTCAAAGGACTGTACAAGAATTCATTGGAAGTGGCTGTGAAAACTTGTAAGGACACGTTAACTGAGGATCAGAAAATGAAGTTCCTGCAGGAAGGGAGAATTTTGAAACAGTACAAGCATCCAAACATAGTGAAATACATTGGCATTGCTGCACAGAAGCAGCCTGTAATGATTGTTATGGAGTTTATTCCAAGTAAGATATTCTTGTTGCTTCTTAGTTTGGTTTGGTTTTAAGACTGCAGATCCTTCATTGCCCACGGATTACTCCATCAGTGCTCCGATCTCCTCCCTTAGATCACACAAGGAGGATCTCGGCATACTGCATGAACTCCGCAGCTACGGTGAGAATTCCCAATGTGTGAATATAGGAATCACACATTCTATAAATATTTTTGTGGTGGGTAGGTTTCCTAATTTTTAAATTTTGCCAGGACAGCAGCCTTATGGCCTACTCGTAACGATTTCCAACTGCTATGGGATTTTTAACGTGCGCAACTTGCACACAGGACTTCCTACTTTTTTCGCCCTTATCTGAGAAGACCAGGCATCTGATCTCACTACCCTGGAAACCAGGGGGGAGTATGACATCATTAGGACCACTGATTCTGGAGAAAAAAAATTCCTTAAATTATATTCCCTCGACTGGGAATCAAACCCAGTACCTCTAGAACTAGAGGCGGACGCCGCACCTCTTACCCACTCTAGCCCCATTCTTATTGATAGTGAAGAAGAAAAACAACAACTAGAAAGCTACCGACTTTCATAAATGGCTGCTTGCCCAGGATTGAAATGGTAATGACAAGATTACTTACTTACTTATTCGTTCCTCTTCTACCGTGAGGTGTAGAGGTTTGTAAGAGAGAGCGCCATACTATTCTATTGGCTGTCTTCCTCCTGGCTTGGTTCCACTCTAGTCCTCGGTCCTTCAAAGATTGTCCAATGTTGTCCTCCCAGCGGACTTTGGGTTGTCCTGGAGGTCATGGTTCCCCGGCTCTTAGTTTCCCATGCTTGTCGTAATGACAAGATTACTAATGTGAAACTGATGACAGAAACTAGAGAAAGGCCAGTGGAAAAAAGAGATGAGAAGAAGATGCTGGAGATGGATAGGACACACATTGAGGAAACCTGTTGATAGCATTACAAGGTAGTCCTTGTTCTGGAATCTCCAGGGTAAGAGAGGTAGAGGAAGACCAAAGAAAACATGGAGAAGAGAACTGAAGATGGACTTGATGAAGACAACTTGGAAAGACCTTGGGATGATGGCATGGGACAGGAAGATTTGACATCAGTTTTTATGCATCTTGGGGTGCTGAAGGGTGAACATGATGATAAAGATATTGTTGTGGTTTCTTATTGATAGTGACCACTGTTATCATCATTACTCTACAACTCCCCGCGGAGCACGGGCCTTCTTCAAGTCCTCCTGTTCCGTGCCTTCAAGTTCAAGGTCTTGCTATGTCTTCCTCATTTCTGTCTCCAGTTCTCTTCTTCATATGTTTTGGTCACCCTTTACCTTTATTACCCTGGGGATTCCCGAATAAGGACTGCCTTGTAATACTATCAGGCTGTTTCCTTATTGTGTGTCCTGTCTACTTCCAGTTCTTGCTTCTCAACTCTTGTTCCACTGGCACTCATCGGGTTCTAGTCATCAGTTCCGCATTTTATCACTGCAAGTGATAAAAGCCCAACCCCTGCAGACCCAAGTAGAACAGTCCCAAGTGAGAATTTATATTCCCGTTTCCTACGGAGTTTCATGCTTAGCATAAGATCAAATTTTTTTAGCGTGTAACGGCCATAAGGCATAAAACAAAAACAGCATTATATTTTAAAAAAAACTAAGATGGTTTGGCCATGTCTGCAGAATGGGAGAAGATCGGCTACCATGGCAAGCATGGGAAACTAAGAGCCAGGGATCCAGACCTCCAGGACGACCCAGAGTCCACTGGGAAGACAACATTAGACAATCTTTGAAGGACCGAGGACTAGAATGTAAGCAAGCCAGGAGGAAGACAGCCGATAGAATAGTATGGCACTCTCTCTTCCAAACCTCTACACCTCACGGTAGAAAAGGAACGACTAAGTAAGTAAGTAAGTTCCACATTAGTGATGTTGTCATACCGTTTCAATTCTTCTATTCTATGAAAGTCTGTGACATTTTGGTTGATGGCTTTTGTTTTTCTCCATGTTTTGAGCCATACAATGGGACGGACTTGACATTTGAATTGAAAATTATGACTTTTGGGTTGGACTTTGTCACAGTGTGATTAACACAGCTGTGGACTGGCGGTGCTCCGCTGGGGGCGGGTACATAATGTCAGTCGGGTGTGAGAGGTGTTCTCATACACTTAACTTAACAACACGAAACTGCGAGGTCAGCAGGTCAGGGGTGAATGCAAGGGGCGTTGTGATTGGGCAGTGAAGAAGGGGGAGGCAAGCGAGTGACGAGGTTTTGGTGATGATGGCCGACTCGTATTGTCGAATGCAAGAGGATATTTAGTTGTGAGAAGATAAGGCATTCGGTTATCTGAGATTTTCATCAATGTGTTACACTTTGCTAACTACATATATTGTTGTGATTTTGTGGTGATAATTATTTGAATACATTAGACAGAGTTGGGAACATTGCTAGTGTTCGTTATTATTTGAATGCGTTCCACTCCACCCCTCTGTCTCTCATGTGTAGTATTTTTGAGGACTAAGGCATATGTGTATTTAATACAAAATACCCTGTGTCAGACTTGATTTCTTTGGATCTCTGTATATTTCCTAGTGCAGTGAATGCTTTTCTTGCCTAAGCATTTAAGTGGAGTTAAGACCTCATCCATTACTCCACTGCCGTTGTAGGACCCAATTTTTGTTGGAGTCGTGGATCATGTGTGGACACAGATGGCATAACCAGTCTTTTACAATTGTTAAATACTTTTTTTTTTTTTTTTTGGTTTTAAGAAACATCTTTATTGCACACGGACAACTCCATCTCAGTGCTCTGATCTCCTCCCTTAGATCACGCAAGGAGAATCTCAGCACAGTGCACAAACTCCATAGCACCAACAAGGATCCCATAAATAAATAGATATAGGTAACTAACAGTCACTCATGGGACAGAAACGAGGACACTAGCCAACAGATAGGAAATATAAGTGGTAGGCTTATCGAGAATCAAACTGAGGACCATCCAAAATGGACGCCGTCGCCTTGCTGTGGAAGTAAATCATGAAAGGACGCACTGCCAATTTGGCATCCTAAATAAAGTGCATCGTTGGCTGAGATCATTCTCATGACACCCGCACAACTAAGATATATAGAACCTAAAAACGAGCCCGACAATTTAAAGACACAATCAGTTTTATATAAGTTTTCTGTTGTTTTGGTGTCCACCTTTATGTCTGACAAGTGCCTGTTAATTATCTATATTTATTTCTTTATTTTATCTACTTATTAGTTTATTATTCACAGGACTCGGGTGTCCTTTCGTTATTTACAATTGTTAAATTATGTTATGTTGTGAACAAGATAGGAGGGCATTGGCTTTGTTCTGTGTTGTTGTTATTGTTTATCTCAGGGTGGTTGTTGGTCAGTAATGATGATTTGAGGAAGTTGATAAAGGTATTAGAAGTAGCCAGAGATGGTAACTGTAATAACGAGGAAGTGAGTAGTGATGATAATGACGATGATAGAAGAAGTCGGTGATGATAGTCGTGATAAAGAGGAAGTGGGTAGAGAGGATGATGATAGGAAATTAGTGATGATAATTGCGATAAAGTGGAAGTGAATAATGATAGAGAAAGTCGGTGATGTGGAAGTTAATGATGATGATGATAGAGAAAGTTAACGATGATAATTGCGATAAAGTGGAAGTGAATAATGATAGAGAAAGTCGGTGATGATAATTGTGGTGATGTGGAAGTTAATGATGATGATGATAGAGGAAGTTAACGATGATAATTGTGATAAAGAGGAAGGGATAATGATAGAGAAAGTTGGTGATGATAATTGTGATAATGAGGAAGTTAGTGATAATGAGGTTGATGATGCTAGAGGAAGTTAACGATGATAATTGCGATAAAGAAGAAGTAAGTAGTGATAATGATAGAGAAAGCCGGTGATGATAATTGTATTAATGAGAAGTTAGTGATGATGATGATGATGACAGAGGAAGGTGGTGATGACATAAAATGTAACATGTAGCTAGTCTAATTACAGCATGATTTCTTAAGTCGTGGTCCCATGTAATTCACAGGGGTCTGGGGGGAAAGAAGAACGAATAGTACTACTACTCCATCAAGCATGTCATAAGAGGCTACAAATATGAGGTTGTGTATGGGGGTCTGGCAGCCTCATTATGTAAAACACATTGCTGCTGAAATCACCACTGCAAGTGATGGCTTCTTGCTGCTGAAATCACCACCACAAGTGATGGCTTCTTGCTGCTGAAATCACCACCGCAAGTGATGGCTTCTTGCTGCTGAAATCACCACCACAAGTGATGGCTTCTTGCTGCTGAAATCACCACCACAAGTGATGGCTTCTTGCTGCTGAAATCACCACTGCAAGTGATGGCTTCTTGCTGCTGAAATCACCACCACAAGTGATGGCTTCTTGCTGCTGAAATCACCACCACAAGTGATGGCTTCTTGCTGCTGAAATCACCACCACAAGTGATGGCTTCTTGCTGCTGAAATCACCACTGCAAGTGATGGCTTCTTGCTGCTGAAATCACCACCGCAAGTGATGGCTTCTTGCTGCTGAAATCACCACCACAAGTGATGGCTTCTTGCTGCTGAAATCACCACTGCAAGTGATGGCTTCTTGCTGCTGAAATCACCACCACAAGTGATGGCTTCTTGCTGCTGAAATCACCACTGCAAGTGATGGCTTCTTGCTGCTGAAATCACCACTGCAAGTGATGGCTTCTTGCTGCTGAAATCACCATTGCAAGTGATGGCTTCTTGCTGCTGAAATCACCACTGAAAGTGATGGCTTCTTGCTGCTGAAATCACCACTGCAAGTGATGGCTTCTTGCTGCTGAAATCACCACTGCAAGTGATGGCTTCTTGCAGACTTCCTGTAAGGGAACCTACAGCAATACTGGTTACATGCTATATATAGAGTAATCAGAAGGAGAAGAAGATAAAAATCCTTATTTGTCCTGCCATTTCAGAGGGAGCCCTGTTGTCATTTCTGAAAATGCATGGGGCCTCACAGTCAACAAAACAGAAGGTACAGATGTGTGCGGATGCATCCAATGGGATGGAATACTTAGAAAGCAGGGGTTGTATCCATAGGTGAGTGTGATATCCTATTTACCAAAAGATGCTTATCCAATCCGAACCTTTAAGTTTTATAAAAGTTATAGGCTTATCAAACTTTTTTTTAAAACTTAAAAACAAAAATTGTCTTTGTTTCTATCTGTTTACTTGTCATGGACTTTTTACCATGTGTTGCCAGCAGGGTTTTATATTTTGAGTACATGTGGTGCTCACATGAGATTTTGTTGCTATGCGTAAGCCGCATATGACGAGCCTTTGGTTGACTTCACAACAGGGGATTCCGCTGTGTATTTTTGCAGTGTGTGGATGTGTTTTTGATGACTTGTCATTGCTATATGTTCCATTGGAACTACACTATGCAGGAGTGATTGATATAAAATATGTGTCTTGATAAAGGCTGACTGTGCAGCATTATTGAGGTATGAATGTGTGGTGGATTCAGCCAGGATTCTTCCTAAGTGTGGATTAACATTCTAGATCTTAATACAGACATTCCATGGAAGGAAGAAATCATCACGGCAATCAAAAGGTTAAAGAATGGAAAAGCGCCTGGCCACGATAACTTAACTGCAGAGCTATTTAAGACAGACCCTAAGCTAGCAGCAGAACTACTAGAACCACTACTTGCACAAGTCTGGAAAACAGGGACAACACCAATGGAGTGGAACAAAGGAATAATTGTCAAATTGCCCATTATTGGAGAGGAATCACTCTTCTCTCAGTTCCCAGCAAAATATTGGCAGGATAATTATACAAAGAATTTCAAAAGCAGTAGACCACAAACTGAGGAAAGAACAAGCAGGATTTAGAAAGAACAAAAGATGTGTAGATCATATATTTACCCTCAGGAACATTATGGAGCAGTGCTCAGAATGGCAGAGACAGCTGTACGTTGATTTTGAAAAGGCTTTTGACAGTATACATAGGGACAGTCTATGGAAAATACTGAGGGCATATGGAATTCCAAGCTGCATAGTGTCAATCATAAAAAGCCTCTATCTTTACGTGTAGCATAGGGCAGAGCAACCTAACCTTTGAGGTGAAGACAGGAGTATGACAGGGATGCCCCTTATCAACCACTCTATTTTTAACAGTCATAGACTGGGTGATGCGACAGACAACTGAGGGCAGTCCAAGAGGAATAAGATGGACTACGTTTTCTACATTGGAAGATCTGGAATATGCAGATGACATTGCACTACTAGCACATTCACATCAACACATCCAGGAAAAAACAGATAGACTTAATAAGTATAGCCAGCAGGTGGGCCTGAACATCAATCTAAAGAAGACAGAAATTATGACACTCAATGTGAGCAACCCCGAGCCCATAACAGTAGGAATCAACAACTGGAACAGACAGACACCTTCACATACCTAGGATGCATAGTAACACCAGATGGCGGAGCAAGCAAAGACATAAAAAACAGAATGAACAAAGCAAGAACAGCCTTTTATAGTCTAAACAACATCTGGAAGTCCTCTCAGTACAGCACAAGCACAAAATTAAAATTATATCAGAGCTGTGTGTTTTCTGTGCTTCTCTATGGTGCGGAATGCTGGAGAATAACAGAGAAGGAAATGTCGAAATCGTTCTCTTTTCACACAACCTGTCTAAGAAAAATTCTCCGAATCTTTTGGGCGATTACCATCACCAACCAAGATCTGCTTACTCGGAGCAAGCAAGAGGACATGCACACCATCATAGCTGGCAGCCGCTGGAGTTGGGTTGGCCATGTCCTCAGAAGAGACCCTGATGCCATCACAAGAACAGCTATGCTATGGACCCCTGAAGGAAAACGAAAGAGAGGCTGACCAAAAACAACTTGGCAGAGGACTGTGGAAGCTGAGATGCAAAGAATGAACCAGAGTTGGGGCACTGTACGATGGATGGCCACTGACTGCTTTGACGGTCGGCAGCTAAGGATCAAAGAAGAAGTGGATTAACATGAATAAGATATATTTCCTGAGGACTATATATATATATATAATTGGATGTGAGATAAATCAATTGAGTCAATAATATTTACTGTTCCGACTGAACATTAATAATATGAATATTGCAATGTTTGCTGAGAATTGTATATAAATGTATCTTTGTTTGAGATGGACTTTGCACACGCTATATCGTTTATACTTGACTGTTTATTATTGTTGATATGGCCACTTATTTTTAAACACGCCACAGTTAATTACTTGGGTCACTTATATTTGCATACATACCTGCCACAACTGGCATACATGTTTCTCAGTGATTCCTGTGTTTATCTGCCTGTATGTCTTGCTGACTTCAGTTCTAGAATAACTTCTTGCATGAAAAACTCAGTAGCAGTCATTGTCTCACCTTAGGGGCCATGCGAAGCAGACACCAGAAAATGTTAAACCTAGTTTTAGGCACATCTCTCTACTTTTTGTTTTAACTGTTATTCTGTATGGAGTTGTGTCTATATGTCTCTGAGCTTAATTATTTTTTTTCCTTTGTGGTGTCCTTGGTTATCTATTTCTTCTTTATGATGTTCTTGGTTATCTATTTTTCCTTTATAATGTACTTGGTTATCTATTTTTTTTCTTTATGATGTTCTTGGTTATCTATTTTTTTTTTTATGATGTTCTCGGTTGACTTATTTTTTCTTTATGGTGTTCTTGGTTATCTATTTTTTCTTTATGGTGTTCTTGGTTATCTTTTTTTTCTTTCATTATGATGTTCTTGGTTATCTAATTTTTCTTTATGATGTTCTTGGTTATCTGTTTTTCCTTTATAGTGTTCTTGGTAATCTATATTTTCCTTTATGGTGTCCTTGGTTATCTATTTTTCCATTATGGTGCTCTTAGTTATCTGTTTTTCCTTTATGATGTTCTTGGTTATCTTGTTTTCCTTTATGGTGTTCTTGGTTATCTATTTTTTCCTTTATGGTGTTCTTGGTTATCTATTTTTCCTTTATGATGTTCTTGATTATCTTTTTCTACCTTTGTAGTGTTCTTGGTTATCTATTTGTCCTGTATGATGTTCTTGGTTATCTATTTTTCCTTTATGATGTTCTTGGTTATCTTTTTTCCTTTATGGTGTTCTTGGTTATCTATTTGTTCATTTATGGTGTTCTTGGTTATCTATTTTTCCTTTATGGTGTTCTTGGTTATCTATTTGTTCCTTTATGGTGTTCTTGGTTATCTATTTGTTCCTTTATGGTGTTCTTGGTTATCTATTTTTCCTTTATGGTGTTCTTGGTTATCTATTTGTTCCTTTATGGTGTTCTTGGTTATCTATTTTTCCTTTATGGTGTTCTTGGTTATATTTTTGTTCCTTTATGGTGTTCTTGGTTATCTATTTTTCCTTTATGATGTTCTTGGTTATGTGACCATTATGGGTGGTTGATATTTTCATTTCTTTTGTTGAGTTCGAATAGTATGATGTTATAAGTTCAGATCACTGCCCTAAACAGTAGGCAGTATGTTGCTAGTAATAAGAAGACTTCCTTCCCACTGACTATACATATTCTCATACCAACAGTTGAATCATCGATTAAACTCAGACAGCCGTAAATATTTAACGTCGAACTTTATTTTACATAAGATAGTAAATGTGTGAAAATGATGCACCCAACCTTCCTCTTCATGTTGACAGCCTTGTACAACAAAATTTCAACCAGTAACAAAAATGTTCAGTATCACTTTATCTCTCTCTATTTTGTTCTCTTTTCTTGCTTCAGCTATCAAATTGTCTCTAGTCGTTCTTGTGGTCA
This sequence comes from Oreohelix idahoensis, assembly GCA_024509875.1. Taxonomy (NCBI): domain Eukaryota; kingdom Metazoa; phylum Mollusca; class Gastropoda; order Stylommatophora; family Oreohelicidae; genus Oreohelix; species Oreohelix idahoensis. The sequence goes on from JAMPIV010022280.1 coordinate 90,021, forward strand.
CAGCCGGAGAAACCACTGTTGTAGAATTTTAACTGCCATCTAAATTCTTCATGCAAAATCAATTGTCTCTCTCTTATGTGCTGCTTAATTCCTACGTTCTTCTTGGTACATCTTAAAGGAAACTGGCCTCACCGCCAGGGCTGACACTTTACCAAGTCTATCTTCTTTATTTAACCTGTCAGCTTGCCTACTGAACTGCACTTCTAGTAATAGACTAAAATGTTCAACGTACCTGGTTTTGTTTTCGAAAATACATCTTTCTCTCACTAACTTCTTGTCCCCAGAAATAAAATGACAAAAATACCGTTGCACACAATTTTGGTAAGCAATATGCTTGGGCAGCTGGGCAGTAGTTGTTTTTCCTTTTCAAGGAAAACTACCAAACAATTATAACTTCCATTCGCTGTCACTTTTAACACTGTTCCAACGCACAACGTTCAAACGTGCTTACTTCCATTGCACGCTGTAACATCCCCGTTTCACCCACCAGATATTACAGCCAGAATGTTATGATGTTAAAGTCTGTTTGCTCGTGTGAAATCTGGTATTGTGTATCGTGTTGAAGCGTCGCTGAGTGGGCGTGTCGTTGATCACCTGGACAGTTCAGTGTTGCGTGTATCTAGGTCAACAGCATGAGGCACTGCCAGGGTGTAATACAGACACTCATACATAATAGCATACATGTAGTTTCTCAGGAGTGTAGTACTCGTAGTGAGATGCAGTAGAGTGTAAAGGTGTATGCGTAGGAGACAGCAGATCATGGACACGAAGTCGTATAGGCTCTTATTCATCTACGCCAAACTCACACCACCACAAGTAGAAGTCGTAGATGTGGATAATACAGATGACTTTTCCAACATTTATTACTGCAACAGTACGCTGACAGACGACACAGTCAATAGCACAACGGGTCATGGACATTTCATGTGTCCTAAATAATAATAATCATCGAGCATCATAATCTTGCATAGCTCATATGTAAGATGCTAGTAAAGCTGGCTTGACAATATACATTCTTTCTTACTGTAGCTCAGAGCCCCTGACTAAACGCGTCAGGTAGTCTTTCAACAAATATGCCGCACGATAAAGGCGGATTCAGTTGATCAATATCAAAGTCTATGAACTTGTATAATAAAAAGTCAAGACTTCATCTGGCTTCACCTGCCAGACACTTCTTCTTCTGCTCAAAGATATCGGCCGTGATATCGGGCCTCTATAATAATTCAAACAACAGTGTATTCTGCATAGGCAGGTATGGTCATCCATGCCGAAACATACCACCAACAGGCGGTTTCCATATTAATATCTCTTCACTGGGCTTCTGTAATATAGCTAGACGAATCGTCTTAGGTGGCTATATCGAGCACACAAAATGGACTCTGCATCTCAAGAACTGTGAGCACTACTCACAGCTTGACACAAAATGTTCTGCAATCTAGGCGTAATAATTAAGTTCTTTTTACCTTGGACAGAATCCGAGAAATACACTAATAACAACTGTCGTCATTCTTGACGAACAGAATAACTCTGGGGAGAATCACTGACATCACAGTCAACTGAAGACTATCTTTCCCCCAGAAAATGCAGAGAAGAACAACGGACATGTCGTCAGGTCAGAACCCAGCTCATCACTCCATGACGGCAGTCTATTCGTTTCGCGCCCAAGAAACTTGCGCATGCGTAGACAGAACAGATTTGAGAACAGCTAACCCTGTCTGAAGACAGGACAACTACAATGAATAACAAAGGGAAGATAACCCTAAATCAACCTGTCCCAGGGAGTTAATAAACAGTTCTCTAACCTAGATCATCAAAAAGTATTAAATAGACTACCACACCCTGCGGATAAAAAAAAAAAGAACATTTTTTATTATTTTTTAAATACATCAAAGAGCAAGATACAACATGCTCATAACGCATGAATGATGCGCCGATGAAATAAACAACATAGAATAATGTCTTAATGACAGGCTCAATCGACGCACAATAGAGCGTCTAGTGAGGACAAAAAATCACCTCACAAGATAAGAGAAAATATATATCCGGAAAGTACCATCAAAGAAATCTCAGTTGCTGGCGATGCTAACAAAAATCACATACATATCAAAAAATGCAATATTATAGCAATGCGAATGACAACATAAATTGAGAAGTCATAATAACATATAAATGTATCGAAGTCTCATGCTATATAATCACAATTCTAATGGATGGCCATAACAAAATTTGTAAAGTCATTATATATATTTAATTTTTTCGACCTTTATATTATGTCAACTCAACCTTCTCCATTACACCAAAGATGGTAATAGAGAAAAAAAACAATTAATTTACCACTCTAAGGTGACAACAAATGTGTTAATATATATTGATATGTTGAAGAGACATAAGTCTAGAAGTGTATCAGGAAAATCTAGGACACAAGACTTAAGTGGACTCATGTGGGCATCTAGACAGTATGTCTGCCATCACATTATCCAAACCACGGATAGCTCATACCGTAAAATGAAAAGGTTGAAGAGCTATAGCATATCGAGTAGATCTCGAGCTCTTCAAGTTCTTACACTGAATAGCTGTAGAGCTTTTTGGTCTGTTTCCACAATGAAATGCGCACCAAGAAGGAATCTTTGTAACTTAAGGATTGACCAAACCATAGCCAACAATTCACGGTCTAAAACCGAGTAATTCCTTTCTGCCGCATTCAGTTTCCTAGAGATATACATTACAGGATGCAGAGTTCCTGAGTACTCCTGCATTAGTGCCGCTCCGATCCCTGTGGATGAGGCGTCACTACGAAGAACAAAAGTCTTATCAGCAATAGGTAGCCTTAAGATAGGTGGGGATGAGAACAAATTCTTAATCTGATCCAATGAAGATTGACATTCTTGAGACCAGCGCACCATGTTAGGAGACCCTTTCTTCAATAGGGTTGAGAGTGGTGCCATGATAGAGGATAGATTCTTAATGAATCTTCCATAGAATTGTATTAATCCCAAAAGACTACGTACTTGTTTTTTTGTTTTAGGTACAGAGATATTTAATATCTTAGAAATGTTTTGGTCCTCTGTCTTCAATAGACCATGACCAACACAATGATCCAGGAAAGAAATTTCACTAAACCCAACATAGGCTTTAGAGGGTTTTGCAGTCAAATTATGCTCGCGTAGAGTAGACAGTAATTCATTTAAACCCAAATAGTGATCTTCCCAAGTATTACTGAAAAGACAGATGTCGTCTAAGTATGCAATGACATCTGAACGATATGAGAGAAGTCGACGCATCATGCGTACGAAAGTAGCCGGGGCGTTCATAAGCCCGAAAGGCATAAAATTCCACTGAAACAAACCCCTAGGTGTTGAGAAAGCAGTGCGAGGTTTGACGCGTTTGGTTAACGGAACTTGCCAATAGCCTTTCAACAAGTCAAGTTTAGTAAAGAATCGAGAGTTAGAAAGTCTAGTAAGTAGATCTTCTAGTAAAGGCATAGGTTCAGCATCGAACTTCGTAACTTGGTTCAATTTGCGATAATCTACGCAAAGGCATATGTTATTGTCTTTCTTTCGAACAATAACCATGGACGAAGAATATGCTGAAGTGGATGGTTAAATTATTTTCAATTGTATCATTTCATTCGATTCTTTCTCGACTTGTGCTTGAAAATGAATAGGAATAGGATAAGGTCTTACTCTGATCGGATTATGATCATTAAGTATAATGTCATGTTCAATGACATGTGTGTGTCCAGGAATGTCGGTAAGGACATCCTTAAATACTTGTAGCGTAGAAGATACTTGTTGCTGTTCCTCAAAAGACAAATTAGAAGAAACAGTAACGTTTTTCCATGATTCCGTAGAAGTAAGTGGAATCACAGGAAAAGGTAGATTAACATCCGAAAAAGTAGTTTCCTCATCCTGTATAACTGACAGGGATGAGATATGACCTTGTTGGACTGGAGAATCGTCCGTCGCCTGGAAAATAGGCTGCAAATAGTCTGGTCGTTCATGATATTCCGTAAGCATATTTATATGGAAGGTTTTATGCCTTCCATCAATATCGACAACATAGTCGACATCGGAACTTTTCGAGACTATTGTATATGGACCTTTCCATGTAATAAGAAGTCTGTTCTCCCTAGAAGGAAGTAAAACAAACGCTTTGTCTCCAGGACAAAGTTGACGTATGCGTCTCTTCTTATTAGCAAATCGCCTTGCCTTTTCTTTAGCAAATTCGGATGAGGAAGTTGCTAGCTTGCATGCTTCAATAATCTTTTGCCTTAGAGCAATGACATACTCATATGAAGATTGTGTGTCATTGTCGATATTATCAGCAGTTATCAGATCATGCAGTAAAGAAATAGGAATGTCTGCAGCCTGAATAGGTGCAGCATGCCGTGGACCTCTAGATTTGACCTCTTGACATATTTTGCAAGACTGGCAATAAATTTGTATGTCTTTATTGACAAATGGCCAAAAGAAAGACGCCCGAACTCTCTACTTAGTTCGAGAAAAACCCATGTGTCCAGCACACTGAGAATCGTGTGCATGTTGAAGAATTAGGGCTCTCATACTTTTGGGCACGAGAATTTGAGAATGCATAGATGTGTCTGAGTGTTGTACCATATGCACTAGTATACCATTTTTCATAGTGATATATGATTTGCAATTAGTATTCTGATTCGGATCACCGTTTTTAGCGAGAAGAAAGAATTTCTTTAAAGACGGGTCTTTTTCTTGTAGTTTCACAAACAAGTCATGCGAAATCACCAAGTGATCCTCTTGGCTATGTACTTCATTAACTTCAATAGATGAAGTTTGAGGAATAAGAGCTTGTGCTCTAGTTACCACTGCATTGGCTGTTTGGATATTCCGTTCTTCCCAGGCAGCTATTTGCGGGGTGCATTCCTTAACCCTGTGAATACGACCGATGATAAGATCCGCAATAGGATTAGGTAGAAGACACGCGTGGACATCTCCCGTAAAGAAGGGAGTAGATCTATAAGAGATTGCTTAACCCCAATAGTAGTGCACCCAGAATCAAAAATCACTGAGACTGGCTTACTATCCACAAGACCTTTATGCAAGATAAGCGATCCTCGCCCGTCATGCGCAACTGCAGCAGGAAGAGCGGGAAGAGGGTGACAACAACTTAAAGTAGTTACTGTGGTCGGTTCAAATAATGTTGTGCATTGGGGGCATTGAATTGCTCTCCCAAAATCAAAAGCCGAACAAGTGACAGCATTAGAGTTTTTATTATCATTCACTTGATTACTGGCACCATGAGACTCCTGTTGTACAGAGTTTCCCTGGTGATGAGATCTATATTTGTTATGTTTAGATCTACCACGATTATTATTCCCTCTGAAATTGTCATAATTTGATCTACCGCGACCACCGTTCTGGTTCGAATCCCAGTTTCCACAATCACTATTGTTATTATTCCATTGATTATAGTGTCTACCTGGTTGGTTTCGATGTTTCTGCGAAGAATAGCCTTGATAGTGTCTATTGTGACTACCTCTCCAAAAGTTTCCATAATTATTGGACCCGAAATAACGAGGACTATCAGATCGCCTCCAGTTCTTTGCAGAAGACCTATTATATGATGGGTTACCCTGATTCTGATCATAATTACGATTGCTCTTCTTATTAAAGTTGTGTTGAGCACCTTGGAATTTATGCATAAAGTTAGGGCCATATGGTGCTGCAGAAGCAACCAGCAACTCTTCCTTCACCTTAGAATTGCTAACAGTAGCATGGGGATGTGCAGTGACGTACTGGCAACAATATTCTTCCATGTCTTTTATGTTCTTAGGTTTACGCTCATGAAGAAAAGCAAGGAAAGACTCATTGACAGATGACATAACTTTATCTCGAAGTAATAAGTCCATAAGGGCTTCATATGTTTTTTCTGTTTTAGACAGCTCAATCCAACGTGTGAATGTAAGACGTATCTTTGTAATAAAGTCAGAGAACTCTACTCCAGTTTCTGGTAGCATTATCTTAAAACGAAGACGATAATCTTCTTCTTTTAATTGATATCTTTTAAGTAAAGTTGCCCTGACAACATCATAATTAGTTCTGTCAGGTTCCTCTACTGCCATTACAGTACTTAATGGTTCACCTGAAAGTAACTCCATCAGTTGTCCGACATATTGTTCCTTATCTACCTTATGCATTACGCATGTTAATTGAAATCTATCAAGGTAGAAGGTTATGTCGTCCTTTAGAGGGTTGAAAGGGGGCAATTTGACTTTATAAGTATTCTCCTTTATCTTACCCGAAGTTGCTTGAGGAGCACTCATATTCATGACCTTTAATTTCTCCAACTCCAAAGCTAAGAGTTTCTCCTCATGTTCCATTTTCCTTTCTTCAGCAGCAGCTTGAAGTTTCCTCTCTTCAGCAGCAGCTTGAAATTTCCTCTCTTCAGCAGCAGCTTGAAATTTCCTCTCTTCAGCAGCAGCTTGAAATTTCCTCTCTTCAGCAGCAGCTTCTCTGTCCAATCTTTTATTTTCAGCTTCAGCAGCAGCTTCTCTGTCCAACTGCATTTGCATCCTTTTCTCTTCAGCCTTCTGTGCCTTGGCATATTGAGTAAGTGCAAACTCTTATAATTTCTCATCAGTTTTGCCAAGGGCTTTCCCTTGCTCGATGAAGAAATCCAATGTAGACATTCTGTCTATTAATGTGAGATCAAACCTGAAAAATTAAATAAATTACCTTATCCCAACTTCAATGGGAGACAAGTCTGTAATACTAGACTTGTATACTCACGTCACTTTATTATATCCCAATCTCCGTGGGAGACAAGTCTTTTAATCAAAAACTTGTATAATCAACTTGTTTCTCTATAATAATACCGTCATAAACAACCTCTGTCTGAAAAGTGCATCATATTAATAATAATAGCTCATGACCAAGTATATATATAGACTGTGTATGATAAACATGTATACGATAACAATACAAAGACAAGAATATAGAACAACCGAAAACTTTCGCAGAAGTCAAATCAAAAATAAAGCTTAACTGAATCTAATGTTGCAAAGAATTGCAATGATAACTGCGAAAATTAAACAAAACAACTGACAACACTGTTATAAACAAAAAGATGTATAGAAATAAATGAAAGGAAGAAAGAGAGCAGACAATTACAAACAAAACAAATCAAAAATCAAAGAATGGAAAAAAAAATTACTAAAACGACACTAACACATCTCGTCACAGCTAAGGAAAAAAAATGAAAAGTAGCAACACACGTCGCTCGCAATTTCTGCTGTGGGAAATATGTACAGTTCTTAAAGACGCTCTCAGTAGAACCTCTGTCACGTGGTATATTCTAAAGGAGTCACCAGACCCAACCAACCCGCAGAAAAATACACACTAATACAACATGTAAACAAAGAACATGTAAACAAAGAATGCATGTAGCATGTAAATACACAATATAAAAAATGTGTATAGAGGAAGGCTCAGTTGAACATAAATAAAGGCACAGTTTAACACCTAAACGGGCCACTTATCTCAAGCACAATCCTCAAACACCCGCAAAGATGCAGTACAATGCGGTACAACTGTAAACAGTTTAGGTAGACGATCCACCGTAGAAGGTCACCGTAACTTGCCAACAGGTAGAAGTCTCCAAAGTGTAGCTACATTAAATCATTCTCGACATCAGTTGAGATCGGAAGATCCAACGTCGATATGTGTAGACTTAGCATGTAAACAATAGCATGTAATGTTTACCACCTGAGCTTAAACGTAGATAACTTGACTTGAATGTAAACATATATGTCCATTGACGACTGTCAAAGTGTTGATAACGTGAATGTCGTGGGTTCGATCCCCACACTGGCCACCAGATGTAACATCCCCATTTCACCCACCAGATATTACAGCCAGAATGTTATGATGTTAAAGTCTGTTTGCTCGTGTGAAATCTGGTATTGTGTATCGTGTTGAAGCGTCGCTGAGTGGGCGTGTCGTTGATCACCTGGACAGTTCAGTGTTGCGTGTATCTAGGTCAACAGCGTGAGGCACTGCCAGGGTGTAATACAGACACTCATACATAATAGCATACATGAAGTTTCTCTGGAGTGTAGTACTCGTAGTGAGATGCAGTAGAGTGTAAAGGTGTATGCGTAGGAGGCAGCAGATCGTGGACACAAATTCGTATAGGCTCTTATTCATCTACGCCAAACTCACACCACCACAAGTAGAAGTCATAGATGTGGATAATACAGATGACTTTTCCAACATTTATTACTGCAACAGTACGCTGACAGACGACTACAGTCAATAGCACAACGGGTCATGGACATTTCATGTGTGGTAAATAATAATAATCATCGAGCATCATAATCTTGCATAGCTCATATGTAAGATGCTAGTAAAGCTGGCTTGACAATATACATTCTTTCTTACTGTAGCTCAGAGCCCCTGACTAAACGCGTCAGGTAGTCTTTCAACAAATATGCCGCACGATAAAGGCGTATTCAGTTGATCAATATCAAAGTCTATGAACTTGTATAATAAAAAGTCAAGACTTCATCTGGCTTCACCCGCCAGACACTTCTTCTTCTGCTCAAAGATATCGGCCGTGATATCGGGCCTCTATAATAATTCAAATAACAGTGTATTCTGCATAGGCAGGTATGGTCATCCATGCCGAAACATACCACCAACAGGCGGTTTCCATATTAATATCTCTTCACTGGGCTTCTGTAATATAGCTAGACGAATCGTCTTAGGTGGCTATATCGAGCACACAAAATGGACTCTGCATCTCAAGAACTGTGAGCGCTACTCACAGCTTGACACAAAATGTTCTGCAATCTAGGCGTAATAATTAAGTTTTTTTTACCTTGGACAGAATCCGAGAAATACACTAATAACAACTGTCGTCATTCTTGACGAACAGAATAACTCTGGGGAGAATCACTGACATCACAGTCAACTGAAGACTATCTTTCCCCCAGAAAATGCAGAGAAGAACAACGGACATGTCGTCCGGTCAGAACCCAGCTCATCACTCCATGATGGAAGTCTATTCGTTTCGCGCCCAAAAAACTTGCGCATGCGTAGACAGAACAGATTTGAGAACAGCTAACCCCGTCTGAAGACAGGACAACTACAATGAATAACAAAGGGAAGATAACCCTAAATCAACCTGTCCCACGGAGTTAATAAACAGTTCTCTAACCTAGATCATCAAAAAGTATTAAATAGATTTACGTCTTATGACACCGTCAAAAACGACAGCAACACGCGCGTTCAAATAAGACTGACAAACCCCGTTCTACATTTTTCGTGCACTCCTAAAATGTGTTCACCCTACCACAACTTTTAACAATTGCATTAACTCTTTTCAAACCATTTCTCTACACTCTATTACTCTTCCAAAACCAAACCACCGTTCACAGTTATCTATTTTTCCTTTATGGTGTTCTTGGTTATCTATTTTTCCATTATGGTGTTCTTGGTTATCTATTTTTTCCTTTATGGTGTTCTTGGTTATCTATTTTTTTCCTTTATGGTGTTCTTGGTTATCTATTTTTCCTTTATGGTGTTCTTGGTTATCTATTTTTCCATTATGGTGTTCTTGGTTATCAAATTTTTTTCCTTTATGGTGTTCTTGGTTATCTATTTTTCCTGTATGATGTTCTTGGTTATCTTTTTATCCTTTATGCTTGTCTCGGCTATCTCTGTTTCTTTTCTTTGTTTCTGCTTTGTTTTTGTTTTGTCTGTAGCACATGATCTGCCTCCGTAAAGTTGCTAGGGGTCTCTGATGAGCGAGTGAAAGAATAAGAATGTATCTTCCACCAGGCATGTTGTAAATGTCAGTTAAGTTAAGGTCATATATGTGGCTGGCAACTCCATCATGTAAAACTAATTGCTACAGAAATCACAAACAAGTTTAGTACTGCTGTGATTCTAAATGAAATGATATACAGGCATACCTCGGAGTTATTGCGGGTTCAGTTCCAGACCACTGCAATAAAGCGAATATAGCAATAAAGCGGGTCACCAATTTTTTTGGCTTCCCAGTGCACATAAAAGCCTAAAATCATGTTTACATTATGTCTATTAAGTGCGCAATAGCGCTAGGTCTAAAAAAAAAAAAACAATGTACTGTAAAATTAAAAATGCTTTATTGCTAAAAAAAAAAAATTATGATCTTTATCATCTGAGCCTTCAGCGAATCGTAATCCTTTTGCCAAAATCAATCGGAAGAAGAAGGCACGTTCTAATAAATAAATGTGAATAATTTGAAAAAAGAAGCGCAATATCTGTAACGCGCAGTGAAGTGCGGTATGCCTGTATAGTCTGTGAGGAGACAAAGAAAGAAAAGCACAACTGTTCCCTCAGGCGTGACGTGACGTGACGTAAGAGGTAACTAATATAAGGCTCTTAGTTTCCCATGCTTGTCGTGGTAGCTGATTTTCTCACATTCTGCAGACATGGCCAAACCATCTTAGTTTTTTTATATATAATGCTGTTTTTGTTTTATGCCATATGGCTGTTATAAGCTAAAAAATTGGATCTTATGCTAAGCACAAAACTCCGTAGGAAGAAGGGATATAAATTTTATATGCTCATCAAGTTCAATCAGGGTGGTGGTATGACCAAGAAGCATAGACATTGCTAGCAAACGGAACCATGAACCCATAATGGAATGCAGTTCTATGGTGAACAAAATCTTAATAACTACAAGGTGCTTCTTGAAGAGAAAAAAGAAGGCGGCAAAGAAAGGCAAGTACAGTCCGTTTTTTTAAAAGTCTCCTGTAATATCTTCTGCCACCCATTGAACAAACAGCCGTGCCTTCTACATCTGGAGCTAGAGAAATCTTTTTTAACTATTAAAAAAACAATTTACTAACAAGTCATCTGATGATGACGACAGCTCTGCCGTGACAACTGTAGCCACAAGTGATGGAATTATAGCACGTTTCACTAGCTTTGCCCTCAAACAAATGTAATTATCTGATTAACCGTCTAACGTATTAATGCCATTTTTTTGCATACGATGTTATATTGGGTTAGACCCAACAAATATATACTTTATATCTGTGCATCTTGTCCAGTTCCCATAAACAGATGAAATCCTTTGATCTTTGTCGGCATACTAATTATTGTGTATCGAGAAAAGAAATTTTACCACTTCATGCACAGATTCTGTGAATTGATTAGGCATAGGCGTGTCTACTATTACAATAATGTGGCCATCACGTTTGCAATTGAATACGTGTTGAAGATGATTTCTTAAATGATCTGCATGCGAGATACTCGTGACATTGTTTGTCATTGACATTTAATGCGCTACCATACTGGACCTTCCTTGATCTAATTATTTCAATGGGTATCATCTCTTTGCGGTTCATAAATATCATAATGGAACGTTGCTCCTCTAATGTGCTTGTAAATAACGGTAAGGTCATCTTTAAAGAAATTAAACTTCATCCGAATCATAATCAGATGTCTCTGAGAAATTGAAAATCAATCTCGGCTGAATGAAGGACAAACCATCATTCTTCCAATATTCCTCTTCCTCTTGTAACACATGGTTCTCACTTTTTTTCCAATAATCCCTGGCTATATTGGAGATGGCGGCTTTTATAAGTATTTCAACATCTTTTAATTTGAACGTTCTATTTTCTGTTGCTACCTGTTCCTTAATTTTAGCCCATACTAATTCTATTGGGTTTAAGTGAGAATGGTAAGGAGGTAATCTTAAACATCTGTGACCATGTTCATGGATTGCCTTGTCTATGTGAAATATCTTTGTATGCTGTTTTTTTTTTTTTACAATTCCAAGTAATTCAGGTTCATGGACATTTCGTTGAATGGAATGTTGTTTATGGTCAGCCAAATCTTTATTACATCTTTAATACCTGGTGAATTAGAAACTTTATCTTCTGGTGCCACAACGTTGTGATATGAGGCATTGTCCATTATCAAACACCACGGTCTATCCAAGGAAGGAAGTACATGATTCACAATCCAATCTTGAAATATCTTGCCATTCATCTCTGCATGGTAATCCCTATTATCTGTGGATTTTGAAACAAATATGAGTTCAGTATTATTTAGAAGCCCATGATGGCTGCTTCCTGGATGTGCAATTATTAGGCGCTGTCCTTTGCTGCTTGGTACTAGTCTCTTAGTTGTTCCATCAGATGATTGCCATTCTCGTTCATTACTGTGGTGCGCATTGATCCAAGTTTCATCTAAATACACAAAATCATAACAATCTCTTCTCATTTCTCTGACCTCGCGTAAATATTTGCTTCTCACTGCAACTATATGAGGCTTCTCACAAATAAGGTTTCTACCACCAACAAGCGGTGCAATGATCGTTTGCTTATCCCCAAGGCGTGAATAGTCCTCTTTTGTGGGTTTGAAATAGAATGATATAGTTTTCCTCGAGTAGCTTCATTGCAGAAATACTTAAAAATCCTATTTGTGATTTGCTGTAATGTCATAAAATGTACTCGCAGACTCATTTTTCCTTCTTAACCACACAATAATTTTTGTAGACACACCTCTGATTGACAATGTGTGCGTTGCACCGGATATAAACTGTTTTATGTTCAAGAAGTGCGATTTCACGCAATTTCACTCAAAAATCATGCCAATTGCTTGATAAACCAAAAATGTGCAAATGAGGTCGTATAATTTACTGTAGACATTTCAATATGTGTGCGTGTGATGTGTGTTGGCAAGTAGGATTTTATATTATATCGCAAAGAAACGAAAATTGAAACCAATGGCCGCATTTTAATGAAAAATTTAATTCATAGGGTCTATACCATTTCAAATTCACACACAAAATTTCACTTATATGCGTTATATATTCGCTGAGATATAGCATTTTGAAGTTGGGCAAAGCTAGTGAAACGTGCTATAGCAGTGATTTAAAGTCCTATAATATCTTTTTTTTTTTTAAGTACATTATATTTTTCAGTCATATAAAAAGACATAATAGTCTGGAAAAAATAGTGATGGAAGGCATGGTCCCTGGGAAAAGGGGAAGGGGTCGACCTAGACGACGGTGGACCCAGGACATCACAGAGAGTCTGAACTTGTCTTTGGCTGATGCAGGTCGACTTGCCCAGAATCGTGATGCGTTCAGAGCAGCTGTAATGGAGACAACGCTCTGGAAAGAATACGTCACATGATGATGATGACATTATATACATAATGTTTCATTTATTTTCAGTATGTCTAATAAGTATATGTAGTTAATAAATGTTGTTAACTACTTAGTTTTTGTTTTTTATCACTTTTTACTGAATTTTTATACAGCTTTCTGCACCTTGGGAACGAATTAATTTGATTTCTATTAATTCTTATGGGAAATTAATTTTTGTTTAGTGCTTTTTTTAGTTAGCGCTCGATTTTTCAGTAAGAAATTAACAGCGCCGAACGAAGGATCCTTGTATAGGACTTCTCTGGTGTGGGTTTCCCGCAAGTGGGCCAGTTGTACTGGTGGTTACATTCTCTATTAGAGTGAAAAGAAAAAAAAAGACATTCCCTTTACAGTCTTTTGTGCTGAAATTTTCAGGGATCTTGCAGCACGAAATTGTCTTGTGGGTGAGAACAATGTGATCAAGATTTCTGACTTTGGAATGTCCAGGGAGGAGCAAGTGTATTCAGTGTCGTCTGCTAATAACCAGGTTCCCATCAAGTGGACAGCACCAGAGGCTCTCAACTTTGGTTTGTCAGATTTTTTAACAATATATTTACATTTCATTAAAATGTCAATCAATCAATCAATACCCTTTAGCTCCCGAGAAACTAAACGGGGTAATTTTTTTTAAATTTATCGTTAAAAGACTATTTTAGAGATCTCTTGTTTAAGTTACTTCCCTTGGGGTCTTAAACTCGTAACAACAATGAACGGTCCTTCCAAAGGCAAGTAACTCTAAACAAGAGATCTCTAAAATAGTCTTTTACCAATTTATCTGTAAATTAAATAAGTTAGATTCAGCTTAAAAAAATATTTAACTTAAAATCTAAGTAAGTTAGGTACAGCTTGTATGAAACTTATTAAATTGTTGGTGGATTTAAAATTCAGACTGGATTAAGCATCTTTTCCATTTCTGTTGCAGCCAAGTATACTTCACTATGTGATGTTTGGAGTTATGGTGTTCTCATGTGGGAAATTTTCTCGTGTGGGAAAACTCCGTATCCAGGGATGACAAATATAAAAGCAAGACAGTGGATAGAAGACGGTAAGAGATTGTTGAAAAATGTTGAGTGGGGGGATGTAAGAAGAAATATGTGAGAATAGGTGAAAGCAACAGACAGAATGAAAATATATAGATCGGAAGTTTATAACCTTCCATTAAGTCAGTGGTTCATAATCTGGAACGCAGACACTCCCCTCTTAGGGAACACAGCTGATATGGCCCCTTCATAGGGAGTCATATTGGGTGTTCTCATGTGGGGACATTGCCTTCTATGAAAATCCACCAACGCTAATGATATCACAGGTAAGGAAATTGTTAGAAGTTTAGGCATTCACTGCCAGGAGGATGTGTATTTTTTGTGTGATGCCTCTTGTGGGATGCATTATGTGCTTTATCAGGATGTGAGATATCCATTTTGGTTACTTTTTTTTAGCTAATTTAAAAAAAAAAAATTTTTTTTAAGGAATGAGGTGCGCAAAAATGCAGAGAAATTGTGTGTTAATCTCTCCCCACCTTTTTTTTTTTAATCAGAGATGGGAGGTGGTGCACAGTAGAATGACATGATAATCATAAGGAGTGATGATGCAACAGAGAAATAAAATGAGAAGTAAGGAATATTGCGTTAAAAGTGTTAGGTAAAGAAGAAAGAGGTGTATGGCAAGGGAAATACATAAGTAAAATAACAGACCATCTTGAGGTGCAAGTCAGTCTTGATGTATGGCTCACAGACATGGCATGTCTCAAAGAGTATCACCTCCAAACTACAGATATTTGTAAATAGATGTCTCTAACAGATCCCCCGTATAAGATGGCCAGATATAATAACAAATATAGAGCTAAGGAAAAGATGCGGACAACAGCTAATACAAATGGAAATTAAGGTAAGAAAGTGGGGATGGAGAGGACATACACTCAGAAGAGAACAATCAACTATAGCCAGAGTTGCCCTTGACTTGAACCCACAAGGGAAAAGAAGAGTGGAGAGGCCAAGGAGAAGAACTGTGGAAGAGGAGGCTAAGGAAATTGGAATGACTTAGGCACAGCTGAAAAAGACAGCCCAGAATAGAAATCGATGGAGAGCAACTGTTTGAGCCCTATGTTCCGCAGGGAACGGAAAGGAATGGTGATGATGATGATTGAGGTACAATGATAAATTATATGTATGTTCAGAAAATTCATAAAAGAAAGCCAATACAAGTTAAAGAAGCATGACAGTGTATGTGTATTTTTTAAAAATCTAGGTAACAGGATGGAAGCACCCACTGGCACACCAGATGCTGTTTACAAACTGATGCTGGAGTGTTGGGAGTACCGTGATGATAATCGCCCTCATTTTAGCACAATTCACAAGACATTGAAAGAAATCATAAAGAAACTTTAAGCTGCAAGAGAAGTATGAAACAATAAACTTTCGCTTCAAAGGTGTGCCATGGCTATCAAAAAGGATATGACAGTTTTAGTGTGACAGAGTAACTGAACGTCCAGTCATTTGTATTTTTGACACTTCATAAATGAGCCTGGGTGGTGTGTAAAGTAGTAAAAGTGTAATGACACTCATATGTTTGCAACAAAAGCATAATAATGTTGCAATTAATAAAATCAAATTAGTATGCATAATGTTGCATATTACGGTGGCAACGGTGTGCAAGATGTTACAAGAACAGCCCGTTTAAAGTAAACTAGGTTGAACAGATCTACATGACAGTAATTATTAGTATTCTGTGTTTTTGATTGAAATTTATGTGCCCCAGTATATACATTTCTTCACAATGTTATATGTATATATAGCCAATAGTTTATGACTTTTGCCTTAATGGTACATACTGATAAGGCACTTCAAATGTTTCTGCCCCTTTGTTAGTGCTGTCAGTCTTCTGCCTTTTCTTTGTCTTATCATTTGAATTTCCCTATGTTTTAATTGTGCAATTTTAATCTCCTTCTTCATTCGCTTTTCGTTTTAGTGTTTCCCTGTCTTTTTTTTTTTTTTTTTTTGTTTATTCCAGTTTTATAATCTGCCATATATTATGGTGTGTCCATGTTTAAAGAACTTCATTTAAAAGTCGGTTAAATATTTTATTGTTGCAACTTTTTGTTTTGTTTTTTTATCCCATTGCTATTAATAATATCAAGATTTATATTATAGTCCCTGCAGTCATCAGTATATTTACAGCCAATGATATATGTTGTCATATATATATATATATATATAAATATATATATATATATATATATATATATATATATATATATATATATATATATATATATATATATATATATATATATATA
Source organism: Oreohelix idahoensis (assembly GCA_024509875.1). Taxonomy (NCBI): domain Eukaryota; kingdom Metazoa; phylum Mollusca; class Gastropoda; order Stylommatophora; family Oreohelicidae; genus Oreohelix; species Oreohelix idahoensis. The sequence continues at coordinate 106,492 of JAMPIV010022280.1, forward strand.
TATATATATATATATATATATGCATTAACTGTTATTAATATTTATTACAACACCATAAGTCAGTTCTGCATCCATATTATTATCTGTTTTGTCAACGGCTGCATAGTAACAACATGAATAATTACAGAATGATTTATTTTTATATTACAGAAATTCCAGTGTTAGTATATTTGTTTCTGCATTGTATCATTTACACGGTTGAGACCTGTTATTTCAGGATAGTTTTAGGCTGCTTATATGTGGACCTGTTATTGTTGAACACACTCACTCTTGGTAGGTTATACTTTCAGTTGTGTAGTTCTTTCAGGATCCAATAGTAGTAACTGACATAACTGCGCCCATGAGGTGATAGTCCTCAGAGGTCTTTTTGCCTGATGTTCCTTTCGGCATGTTGTTTTCTCTTCTGCTTGTTGTTAGAGCTTCTTTTTGCCCAATCTGAGGTGGTGCCGTAGGGAGGATCACTACTTGGTGTGATCAGCAGCTTCATCCTCCCATGTTGCTGGATTTATGTCCAGTACCTTCATGTCTCTCTTGTACACATCTTGGAACCTCAGCTGGCGTTGCCCGACTGTTATTTTGCCATCTTCCAGTTGCATCTTTGCGGATGCGACCATTTTCCATGCAACGGACACGTCCAAGCCAGCATAGTCTGCGCTGTCTAAGCAGTGTATACATGCTTTGAAGGCCAGCACATGACAGCACTTCGACATTTGTCACTTTAGGATCAAATACTTTAAGAAATTTTCAGTCTATAATGTCTACTAGTTTCATATGTGAATTCTGGTTGAATCCTGACAGTTTCTTTCAAAGGCAAGCAGACTATCTTCTCACAAAGTAATTCTTCTTCTTCAAGTACCATGCCTGGGAGCATAGGTGATCATGTCACTCCACAATTTCCTGTCTCCAGTACCGTTGATCAATTCTGTTGTTGACTTTTTCCTTGCTGTGATGTCAGATTCTCCAGTATTTTTCCTCTTTGTTGTCATCTGTCTATTTTTCTTTCATTTAATCCTGTTGCCACGATATATTATAACTTTCTTCGTCTCACTGCATACCCAGAGAAAGTGGATGTGAGAAAAATCTTCTTTTGTTTACTGGCCTCTTTCAAGACATTCTCATTATTCTTTGTTGTTATCCATGGTATTTTTAACATTCTTCTTTAAAATCACATCTCTGTGGCCTCTAGTGTTTTACCTGCATGTTTACTAATTGTCCATGGCTCACTTCTGTGCGGCAGGATAGATTCTGTATAACACTGAAGAACTCTTTGTCTTACTTCCATTGGCAAAAAGTTATTGCATTAAATACTTTTCATTTTATGGAACGCTGCTTGTGTCCATGCTAGTGTGCTCTTCACATCTGAGCTGCATTTTACATCTGGTGTCATTAGCGTGCCTAGGTATTTTAATCTATTGACTTGTTTAAAAAATGTACCATTTACTATGATAATGCATTCTGGAGAAGTCATTTTCTTCAAGATGACCATTACTTCTGCCTATTTTTGATATTGAGGCTAAGGCCTTTATTTACACTTTCTGTCACAGCTGTATCAATCATTTCCTGTAAACTCTTTTTTTACAATTTGCCTGTTTAAGACTGTATTATCAGCATATCTGAAGTTGTTTATATTATGTCCACCATCTTATATTCCTGTCGTGTCCTCTAGGGATCTCATATTTTCACTGTACAGATTGAACATATCAGGTGACAACACACATCCCTGCCTAATATCCTGTTTTACCTGCTGAAACATTCCTATTCGGCTGCAATTTCTTATAGCTGCTGTTTGTTGCCATGATTGTTGGGTATTATTCTCAGCCCTGTGCTGTTGATGCTAACATTTTTGATAATTTCCTCATGTTTCATGATGGTAGTTAGTCTACAATTTTACTAAACAGTATACTGAATAATTATGTTCACATTGTACCACTGCTTCTTATCTCGAACATGTGATGGAAGTACTTTAATATGAAGGAATGAAATAGCTTTACTAGATTGATAAAATACAGATGAGAATCTTAACAAAACACAAACAGCACAAATAATTTATCATAAATTACATGTAAAATTTATATATATAAACAAATAAAACAGTGTTGAATCAGTTTTACAAAATAACGGTACACAGGAAACACGGGACGTTTCGGGTTTCACCCTTCGTCAGCCACAGTTACAAACAGGCAGCAAGGACAAGAAATATAGATGTGTTAAAGAAAAATACTATAGACTCTGCAAACACGTAATATATATTAACACAGATGAAGAGCAATAATAAAGCAAGGAAACTACACAACAGAAAAGAATTAATCAATACAAGAAATTCAACAATTAAAAGCAGAAAATGGAATTAAAAAAGAATTCCTGCTATAAAACTCTCCACTGAAAGAATCGGGCAAGTAATGAACACTCGTTCCAATGGCATCCAACAGCGATGAATAAAAGTGACGTCATAAAAATACGCAAATAGAAACACAAAACTTCAAAAAGAAAGATCATGAAAAAAGCGACGGATGAAATAAAGAAGTCTGAAATAGAGGAAAGCCAGTGAAAAGCAGAGTGAAGCAAAATGATGTTGGACATTTAGACCATTAAGAGAAAGGCAACCCATTTTACATGTAAAATTGCACACCATCATAACTGGCAGATGCAGGAGTTGGGTTGGCCACATCAGGAGACCCTTATGCCGCCACAAGAACAGCTATGCTATGGACCCCAGTCGGAAAGCGAAAGAAAGGCCGACCAAAAACAACTTGGCGGAGGACTGTGGAGGCCGATATACAAAGAATTAACCAGGGCTGGGAATGGCAGCCGACCAAGCAAAGTGGAAGCAGTTTGTTGCTGCCCTACAAGACGCCACCAGGCATGATGACCACTAACTGCTTTGACATTTGGCAGCTAAGGATCAAAGAAGAAGAAGACAGGTAAAGGGACACATTATCATTCTCACTTTGAGTTTAGAAATTTCTGTTGTTGTTTGTTTAACCTGTGATATAAATAAGTACATAATAATCAAAAAGACACATCCTATTTTTATACTGTTATTTGTTCACTCCCATCCAACTCATTTACAAACATCAAAATAAAGACTATTAATTACCATTGTATTACATTAAAGGCTGTATGACATTAATCTTACGGCTCAACATAAGATCCTGCCCGTTGAACACATGATTGCATAGCAAGAAGCAACTTTTGTTGTCTCTTGTAATGTCGGTTTATTGGCCAGTTTAGATGCAGTGGTCTGTTCTTCTTCTTCCTCATTCGTCCTGAAAAGGATGTTGGTTGCGTTGTGTCTGTTTACAGCGAAGCTGCGATATCTGCATCTTTCGACCGACACATCCGCCTTCAGCACAGCGTTTTTTGGGACCGGGTATACTTTCCCTCTTCGATCCCTACTCTCTCAGCCAGACTGCAGTGATGCAGGCTGTTTCCAGGACCACCACTTGGAGGTGGAGTAGGGTCTTGGTCAGCTCTGGTTCGCTGACCCTGATGCAAGCAGTCAAGCTATGGGTCGATGACTGTATTCTCTCTTGCTGCGTGTTTGGGTCTTTATGGTCTATTCAACAAACAAGATTGTATTTTGTTCTATTTCGTTTCTGGTAATATAAAATATAAATTGAAACTTATTTGTAGGGCTAGAATTTTAATGACCTGAAAATTGCTAGAAAATGACCAATAAAAAATGCATTTATGACCCAAAAAAAACCCCCCCAAAATGCCTTATAAAATATTTTTAAAATGACCTAAAAACACAACTGTCTTTTTTAGTTTCCAAGTTAAACTAAAATTAATTTGTATTACCAAAAAAAAAAAAAAGTGAATGGCATAAAACAAAACAAAAAGAACTTAAAAATATTTAATTTTTGTTTTTGCTGTTACTGAAATTCTTCATGTTCCTTCATAACCCTCCACTCCCAAAGGAGCATAGGCCTTCAACAAACACATGTCAAGTCCTCCTGTCACGTGCCATCATCTCAAGTTCCTTCCACGTTCTCCTTATCATTTTCATCTCTGTTTCCAGCTCTCTTCTCCATGTGCTTCTTGGTCTACCTCTGCCTCTCTTGCCCTGGGGGTTCCAGAACAAGGACTGCCTTGTAATGTTATCAACAGGTTTCCTCAATGTGTTTCCTATCCATCGCCATCATCTTCTTCTCATCTCTTGTTCCACTGGCACTTGTCTAGTTCTTGTCATCAGTTCCACGTTGGTAACCTTGTCATACCATTTTAATCCCTCTATTCTACGCAAGCACCCATTTATGAAAGTCTGTAGCTTTTTGGTTGTTGTCTTTGTTGTTCTCCATGTCTCAGAGCCATACAATAGGACTGACTTCACATTTGTGTTGAAGATTCTTATTTTCATGTTGGATCCGATTTCTCTTGATCTCCATATATTTCCCAATGCAATGAAAGCTCCTCTTGCTTTTTGTATTCTTATTTTGATATCACTGTCTGTCCCTCCAACTTTGTCTATATTGCTGCCAAGATATGTGTACGATTCTACATCTTGTATTGGTGCTTCTTCAAGTTCAACCCTGTTTTCATTACCTGCATTTATTCTCATTATCTTTGTCTTTTCCCTGTGTATTTTCAGACCCAATTGCTGTGACCTCTCATTGAGTGTTTTTAATTTGTCCTGCATCTGATTATGGTTATGGGACAGAAGAGCCAAGTCATCAGCAAAATCCAGATCATCCAACTGCTTAGTCAGAGTCCACTGGATTCCATTTCTGTTGTGTGTTGTTGATGTTCTCATAACCCAGTCTATTGCTAATAAGAAAAGAAATGGAGACAAGAGGCATCCCTGTCGCACTCCTGTTCTTATCCCAAATGGTTCTATAAGCTGTCCTTCATGAAGAACTCTGCATGTCATGTCTTCATATGTTTTCTTTATTAAATTAATGATCTTCAGGGGAACTCCATAATGCCTCATCAATTTCCAAAGTGATTCTCTATCTACACTGTCAAATGCCTTTTCATAGTCCACAAATCCGATGTATAATGGTGAATTCCATTCCAGACTTTGTTCAACTATTATTTTCAAAGTGGCTATCTGGTCTGTACAGGATCTGTTTTGTCGAAAACCTGCTTGTTCATCTCAGTTTCTTGTCTATGGACTCTTTTAATCTCTCAAGGATAATCCTATTTAATACTTTTCCTGGCACTGATAGTAACATTATTCCTCTATAATTTGTGCACTCTTGTAAATTTCCTTTCTTAGGCAACTTAACCAGATATCCTTCCTTCCATTCTGCTGGTATCTCTTCCTTTTCCCAGACTTTACCAAATAATTTATATAACATCTCTGTAGCCGTGTCGATATCTGCTTTGATGGCCTCTGCTGGAATGCCATCAGGTCCAGACGCTTTTCCATCTCTTAGAAGCTTTATGGCTTTCTTTATTTCTTCCTTCGTTGGTCTTTCACCATTAATTTGTAGCTCTTATTCTGCTGGCTGGATGTCCGGGGGGGTTTTGTGGAGCTGGTCTATTGAGAAGGTCCTCAAAATATTCTGTCCACCTCTTCATTTGCTCTTGTATATTGCTGAGCAGTTTTCCATTCTTGTCTTTTAAGAGGCAACTTGGGAGCTGCGCTAGCGTAGTGGTTACCACACCGCTCTGGCGACCGGGTGATCCAGGATCAAACCCGGGTGACGGCATTTGAGGATTTTTCGTCGACCGGGATTTGGACTAGATTAACTCGAGACCTGGCGAGAACATTTGAAGGAGTGTCATCGACCAGGGACTGGCGGCTCCTGAGCCAACCCAGCTGTAATGGATACCTCCGAAATCGGCGAGTATCTGCCTGAATGGCGAGGGACACCTGTCTCTGTACAAGAAAAAAGGGATACTCACGTAAAATCAATGTCAGGTTAGACATTAATAATAACCTGAGATTTCGCCTCGAGTATTAGCGGGCGTACGGAAAAAAAAAGAAAAAAGAGGCAACTTGTTTGCTTGTATTTCCCTGTCAGCTTCTTTGTGCTGTTATACAGTTCTCTCATATTTCCTTTGGCTGCAGCATCTTCTGCCTCTCTTGCCAACTCCTCAATATACTTCCTCTTGTCTCTTTTGATACTTCTTTTAACTTCTTGGTTTGCTTCTGTGTACACTTCTTGAGCCTTGGCTTTGGAACTTCTGGTTTTGCTTGTGTTTAAATCTGCTTTCTTGTTTTTTCTGTCTTTTATCTTATTGATGGTTTCTGTTGTTATCCATGCTTTTTGTTGTCGTTCCCTTTTCCCCAGTATTTCTTCACATGTCTCATTCCATACCATTTTGATTTGCTGCCAATAGTCTTCTGTATTCTCTACATCTTCCAGCTGTTGGAGCACTTGGAATTTGTTGGATATTGTGACCGCAAATTTGTCTCTTGTTTCTTGATTTCTTAGATGTCCTACATTAAATTGTTGTCTATAATTTTGCATTGTTGCATATCTCTTGAGTTTCATTTTTACTTTGGCTATCAGAAAGTGGTGATCTGATGCCACATCTGCTCCTCTATATACCTTTACATCCTGCAATGATGATCTAAACTTCTTGTTTATGCATATATGATCAATCTGATTTTCTTTTCTATGGTCTGGTGATATCCATGTTGCCTTGTGTATTCTCTTATGTGGAAACATGCTTCCTCCTATAGCCAGTTGATTTGAAGCACAGAAGTTTGAGAATAGTTCCCCATTTTCATTCATTATTCCTAGCCCCTGCTTTCCCATGACTTCTTCAAAGCCGGTGTTGACTGTACCTATCTTTGCATTCATGTCACCCATCAAAATTGTGATGTCTCTTCTTTTTACTTTTTCCATAATTTCCTGTAGTCTAGTATAACATGCTTCTTTCACAGACTCTTTTTTGTCAATAGTTGGTGCATAACATTGGATGCCATTTACATTTATTTTCTTTTTAGCTGTTTTAAAAGTAGCTGTTATTATTCTGGATCCAACGGCTTCCCATTCAATGAGTGCTTTCTGTGCTTCTTTAGATAACATAAGAGCTACCCCTTCAATGTGGTGTGAACTTTCGTCTTCATGTCCTGAGGACAGCACCAATTCACCTGTGATGAGTTTCTTCCTGTCTACACCCTTCCACTTTGTTTCACACAGTCCCAGAACCTCGATTTTATATTCCCTCATCTCTGCGTCTATTTGTGCCACTTTCCCTTGTTCGTATAAATGCCTTATAAAATATTTTTTTAAATGACCTAAAAACACAACTGTCTTTTTCAGTTTCCAAGTTAAACTAAAATTAATTTGTATTACCAAAAAAAAAGTGAATGGCATAAAACAAAACAAAAAGAACTTTAAAATATTTAATTTTTTTGTTGCTGTTACTGAAATTCTTCATGTTACTAAATATAAAAAAATTTAAAAAAAAACGAATAAAACAAAATAAGGAAAAAAACATAAAATACTTCATTATTTTGCAGTTCCAGTATCACACGGAGAGTCAAAATTTTATTAACCAAACACATGCAGTCTTAGACACACACACACACATAAAGACACGTTATAAACGCGATTTATTCTAACCCGCGAGCCGTATGGTGTGCCAGACTGGCCTTTACTTTTACCCATTGGCGCATCCTACGCCAGCGTGACATATGCCGCATTTGAGCGGAAAATGATAGAATATGTGGCGATAAGAAAGTTTAAAATCATTTCATTACATCCAGCACACGTGTGTGAACGTTTGTGAGCAACAACAAAAATCCTGAAGCTGAAATTGTGTGCTTTACATCCGTTGCTTGAGTTGCGTTGGATCTAGCCACAGGCCGCATGGTACGCCCGCTTTATAAGATTCCAAAATTGAACAAAAAATTAGAAAATAATTGTCCATAGAGTGTAAACACTTCCTGTGGACATCGCATTTTGAGCTGGTAGTGAAATAATTATATTGGTGCTTAGTTTTTGCATACTTTTATCATTAATGACATAGGGTTATTTGTTTACATGTAGTGTAGTCACATACATAACACTCATAAACTATTAATGAATCAACCTCAATATATAATTTTGAAATGAATTTTAGCAATATCGGTAGCGATAATAACCTATTTTCAATTCTGATAAGGAGGTTTAACAAACGTGATATTTGTAATTAATAAATTAATTAATTTGCATGGGACAGGAATGTGTAAGTGAGATTCCAGTTCAGCAATATGTGACTTCACACAAAATATGTATATAAATTATCATTTTCATTTGTGTTTTTATCAAACTTCTTGAATTAGTTGTGGGACCTAAGACGTGTCAACAGTGAGGAATGCAGTCAGCGACCCATAGCTAGACTGCCTGCGTCAGGGTCAGCGAACCAGAGCTGACCAAGACCCTACTCCACCTCCAAGTGGTGGTCCTGGAAACAGGCTGCATCACTGCAGTCTGGCCGAGTGAGTAGGGATCGAAGAGGGAAGGCTAACCCAGTCCAAAAAATGCTGTGCTGAAGTCGGATGTGTCGGCCGAAAGGCGCAAATATCACAGCTTCACTGTAAACGGACACAGCGCAACCAACGTCCTTTTCAGGACGAACGAAGAAGAAGAAGAATAATTAGTTGTCAACTGGATATACGTTTCAATTCATGGTGTTTTACTACCAAGGGATTAAGTACAGCTGAAATATTTACGTGTATGTGCATAATTTTTATTCATTTTTTATTTTGATTTTTTATTGTTTCTACACTTCACATGATATAACAAACAATTATAACATCACATAAGAACTCAACAGTATTTTGCAACATTCTGCAGCCAATTTCCTAAAGTTTGATGCATAATACATATATCTAAATCTATCTACTAAATTAATACATGTGTCTACTGCCTGTTTTTAAAACATCACTTGTGTCTGCTGCCTGTTTGTAAAACATCACTTGTAGAAAAAACTGTCTGCACATTGGGTACTGGGTAAAACCAAAAAAATGCCTGGGTTAGAATGAGTTAAATTTTCTCAGTTTTAGTGCCAAACTGAAAAATGTATTTTTATTAACAAAACAATTTCTTATTTCTAAAAAAAAACAACACACACACACACAAAAGAAATAAAATTACAACTGAATATTTTTACAATTTCTGAAAGTTTTTATTTAATGAGTTCAGAATTACAATACACAATGAAAATCATGCAGATTTTCAAATTTAAAAAAAAATTATTTTTTAAAAATTAAATAACATTTTGCCTCGTTTTGGTGAGGCGCATAACATTCAACCTAGATACATGGTCCATTGGTTATGTTAGGGCGTTTGTCCAAATACAAAAAAACCTTGTCTGCTTTCAGATTTTCAAAAGAGAATAATCTTCTACTGTCTGAAAAGCTCCCACGTCTCCATTCATACTAAGTCATTCACCAATCTCTTCATTAACTCTTACTATCCGGCAAACCCCGTGAAGTGGCGCGGAGTTAGTACCAAATTTACGGCTCGCCAGTTCAACTGGCGCGCGACGGTAACGATAGCTAAACTAGCGCGTAAAAAAGCGGTTTTAGCTCACGTATAGTAAGAGTTAAATCATTCTATCCCAGGCTGTTTTTGGGTTTTACCCAGGTCCCAAAATGGATGCAATTTTTTCAGACAAGTGAAGGTTTAAAAACAGACAGTGGACAAATACATTAGTTCAGTAGGTACATATGTAATACATATAAATGTGGGAAATTGACTGGAGAATCTTATGAATTGCTTAAATAATTAATTGATATGAATAGGTGTCTGTTATGTCTTGTGAAGTGTAGACTTGATAAAAAGTGTTAAAAAAATTAAGTAAAATTGTATACTTAAACTTAAATATTTCAGCTCCCAATTAATGTATGGCAATAAAATATTAATAGTATCAGTGCACATTTAGTTTGAAACATATTTAGAAACTTTTATCACTATCACTTCACAGATGTAATTTTTATGATTTTTTTCTCAAAACCACATATGTTTGTAAAAACAACCACTCATAATGTGTGCAATTTTTCTCTTCAGGTAATGTTTTAAAAACAGGCAGTAGATAATCATATTATTTAACTATGTGCTTATGTTATACATAAAAATGTGGGAAATTGACTGACAAATCTTTTGAAATGCTAAATCATTATTTGATGTTAAAAGTGTCTGTCATGTCATGTGAAGCGTCGACCTGATAAAAAAATAACTGGAAAAAAAAGATAAATAAAGCTGTGTACTTACAAATTTCAGCTCCAGTTTAATCCATAGCAGAAAAATATCAGTGCACATCCATTTTGAAGCACAACACATTTTTACCACAATCACTTCAAATATATAATTTATATGATTTTTTTCCCTACACCACATATTTCTGTAAAAACCAAACATGAAACAACCATGACTAATATTATTTACACCGACCAAATTCTGTTTTACATTTCCCAGAAGAATTTGCCACTATTCACATGCTGTTATGGTAGTCATAAAAACATTGTGGGTGTAGATGTGGCTGGTTTGGACATCCAGTGCAAAAATAATGCGAGCGCTGACGACGAGCAGGTGTGCTGCAGTGGACACAGTTCCTATCTCTTTTTGCATAACATACAAAATCCCTTGTGTCACACTGGTACTCTGAAGTTGAGGCAGCTTGAGATCTAACTGTATTAGTAGCTGCATTTTCTTGGACACTAAGTGGGCTCAAAACAGCAGAAGCTTCAGTTAGTTGGTGAAGCAGATTTCTTTTGAACTGCTGCAGTTATTGCTTTTCACCTCGAAAACAGTATAAAACTGAAGCATTCTCACCTGCACTATTTCAAGCAGCAAGAAGAACATTTTTTTCCACAATTTAACAGATTTTCTGTTATTCACACCATAATAACCAACTTTTTTATCCAGGACCCATTCATTGAATTGTTGTATTCATCTATCATTTTTGGTTTAACAATGTGCTTCCGTGTCTCTGTGGTCTCCACTTTGGCCTGAGAAGATACAAGGAAAACTGATTTCTTTGCCTTTTTGTCTCTAAATGCTGTACACAACACCGTGCTTGTTTGTGTCATATACCATCTGTATTCCACATAACTAAGGTGCAGAGTCTTCAGCTGTAATGGAAAATTTCTCCGCATAATGTTCAGAGTATCCGGTGTAGTATTGCTTCTTCTCCAGTAAGAAGTCAATGAGTTCTCTTGTGGTGTAATACCTGTCAGCAAATAAATTGTGGCCTGTACCCAAAGGCTGCATTAGGGTCTGAAAAATCTTGACAGCTTGACCACTGTTTGCATCTACTTCAGGATCATCGGAAGTATCAGAACCGAAATATGTGAACATGTTCACCACATATCCAGTTGCTGAATCATATAAACCAAAGACTTTTATGTGATATTTGCTTTGTTTACTTGGATTATACTGCTTATATTGCCATCTGCCTTTATACCCTATAACCATTTCATCCAAACAGATTTTGGAATGGGTAAAAGGCACTCTGAAATGTTTGCAACAACATGTTCATAAAAGGTTCAATCATTTCTTTTCCTTGTGAATTTTCAGCAGAGACATGAAGCACTGTATGATATAATGCTTCAAATCTACTTCTTGAAAACATCTGACGAAACCAAGTAATATAAAATTCTGCAGATGTAGACCAGTAGTCGCGAATGAATGGTCGTTTCTGAATCCCAATATTTATTAGGACAGCAATAAACTTATCAAGTTCATGGCGTGTGACTTCGGTCCACCGAGAATACATTGAATATTGTTTTGCAGGGTTATTTTGAATACATTTGAGTCTGGCATAATCATTGATGCACTGGCAAATTAAATCTTTAACCTCATCTGTAAACAAAACATTTAAATATTTCAGTGGGGTGACAGGTCAAGCCCCTCAGTCACACCTGCTGAATCACATAAACACATGGAATCACATGGACAAATTCGAAATGCATTTTGTGCCATGCCATCAGTAATTTCTAACCACTCTGGGACATCTTGTGAGGATGCACCTGCCTCTAGACTTGGGGCAGTTCTCTTAGCTTTACTGGTTGTCAGAATGGGGTTTTTACCTAGTTTAGCTATTTTTATACTAGGCCTACCTGATGCCTGTTCAATCAGATGCTCGGCATCGCCGTCAGAATAATCACTTTCATGAATATTCTGACACAAATTCTTTACGTCTTCATCTGAATCACTAAAACTAACTTCTAAATCACTGTCGCTAGAATTATCTTCTGTCCACTGAGAAATAAGCACTCGTGCTTGATCAGCTGATAGCCGGTGCTTAGAAGAAAAATTTCGCTCCATTTTGTTTGTAAACAAATGATTAGCAATGTTAGCAATGGATATAAAGCACACAATTTTAGCTTCATACATTTTTCTTCCCTCACAAACGTTCACACACATGTGCCGGATGTAATGAAATTATTTAAAACCGGCTTGTTGCCAGGTATTTTATAATTTTCCTTTCAAATTTGACATATATCATGCTGGCGCGTGGTACGCCCTAGGTATAATGAAAGGCCTATCTGGTGCGCCATACACCCTTTTGGGCAGAATGAGTTAAATGTATGTGATCCACTAATGGAACTGCTGACTTCTCCAAGGAAGTAGTGGCACCTGGCAGAAATCCAAAATTTGACTTTATGTAAGAAAATTTACCAGCAACATTAGTTTTCAGGGGTTTTGGGAAAATTATTAAACAGCAGGGGTAAACTTGTGACCAAAAAAAAAAATAAATAAATAAGAACACGTCAACACTAAAAAATGCCATTTTACAAAATAATGACTAAAAAAAAAACAACAACAAAATATGCCTTAAAATTACAAAAAAGTCTATTAAAAAATGCCCTAACATGCGAAAAATTCGCTTAGTTTTTTATGTAACACATTTATATTCAACTGAGCAACATTTCGGTTATGCTGAGATAAAAAGATGCAAAATCATAAAAATCCTAGCCCTACTTATTTGTCAAATACAAGTGGTTTTCTTCACAGATGCATTGTCAGTAGTTGCAACATCTGCTTGAAAGTTGCCCAACATATGAGCAACAGAAGCTCATATGGCCGTCACCAGTACCATGTTCTGAAAAACTCTATGGATATGCAAATAGCCTGAAGCTAACCACTGCTTTATTCAAGTAGTCATCTGAGAGTGTATGAAGAAGAAAATGTATAAGAAAAACCATTAATGGTACAAGGTGAGACAGAATGGGAAATAATGACATCTTCTAATGTCTAATGTGTAGGAACAGTGCACTGTTGATCTGCCAGTCAAGAGTTCCTAAACTATTTTTTTTTTAAATCTTGTATATTGTCATGCTGTTAAGTTGAAAATTTTCTGCCACCAAAACATGGTTATTCCAACAATTTTTTTTTCAGAAGTTAAAGTCTGTTTAAACTCAAAGCCACCAAGAGGACATGCACACCATCATAGCGGGAAGATGCTGGAACTTGGTTGGCCACATTCTCAGAAGAGACCCTGACACCATCACCAGAACTGCCATGCTAGGGACTCCAGAAGGAAAATGTAAGGAAGGATGGCCAAAAATCCATTTGGCAGAGAACAGTCGAGGTGGAGATGCTAAGCATGAACCAGAGCTGGGGAACCACACAAAGAGTAGCTATCAACCGAGCAAGGTGGAGACAGTTTGTTGCTGCCCTACAAGATGCCACTAGGCTTGATGGTCACTGATTGCTTTGTCAGTCAGCGACCAAGGACCAAAGTGGAGACTGTTGCTGCCCTACAAGATGCCACTAGGCGTGATGGTCACTGATTGCTTTGTCAGTCAGCAACCAAGGACCAAAGAAGAAGAAGGACGTCTGTTTAGTTGGCCTGGTCATCTGTGGATTCATCATTCTCCTCGACCTGTTTTAAGTGAATTATGGGAGCATATTTTTTTCTATATGGATCGTGAAGCAGATATGTTCACAGCTTTGTGGGTGCCAAGTTGGTCATCTGGTATCTAGTCTTTCCCAGTGTCATTTGTCTCTCCAGGGGTCATTCTAGTCTTTCTCAGTGTCATCTGTTTCTCCAGACGTCTATATGCCTTATTTGATGGTCTGTTTATATAGTAGTGATAAGAAACTCTACACAGAGCATTACAGCAGGAGGTAATCTGATCATCAGAATTGGATCCCACGTCTGGCAAATCTTTTGGCCCTTTTACCTCCTTGATACTTGGATCATGACACGTTTTTTGTAATGTATATTATTTATTGTATATGATGGGAAATATTATGCTGTATATGCATTATATTTTGTATATCTTTGTTCTCAGATGATTTTGTAAATGTAGAACTTACATCTTTTCATTATGTTGTTTATAAGCCTTGACTATCAGCATAAGTTTGTATCTTTTTTACTTGAAATAAATAAGGGACATCATCTCATAATCCATGTTATACCAGTATTTTGAGGTGTTTAGAGGTGGCTGTCACAATTAAGGCCTTTCTTTGTACGGTGTTAAATTTGCAGGTGCCTATGTATGTGAATGTGCAAGTATGAGAGACATCATCATCATCAGGTGCCATCTCCACAATGAAGGTTGACTAATGGATCTGCAACGTCTTCTGTCTCTTGTCTTGGTGGTGCACTCTGATAGACTCTTTCCTGTCCATCTCTTGATGTTATCTTCCCACTTATAGCGCTGTCTTCCCCTTGCACGTTTGCCTTCAACTCTCCCTTCTGCAAGGTGTTATGTCTTTTTATGTGGCCAAAATATTTTAGCTGCCGAACTTTGATCTCCCTCATTAGTACTCTTTTCAAACCTAGGTTTTCGGGACCCAAAGATGCAGCAATAGAGAATGCAGTCAGCGACCCATAGCTTGACTGCTTGCATCAGGGTCAGTGAACCAGAGCTGACCAAGACCCTACTCCACCTCCACGTGGTGGTCCTGGAAACAGGCTGCATCACTGCAGTCTGGCTGAGAGAGTAGGGATCGAAGAGGGAAGGCAAACCCGGTCCCAAAAAATGCCGTGCTGAAGTCGGATGTGTCGGCCGAAAGGCGCAGATATCACAGCTCTGGCGTAAAGAGACGTTGTTTTCTTCTCTTTCCATGAGATGCGTCCCATTCTTCTATATATCCACATCTCATTTCTTTCTTCCAACTGCGTATTCATTGTCCATGCTTCTACACCATACAGTAGTGCAGAATATATATAACATTTTATGATTCTCAGTTTTAATTTGTGAGTTAACTGTTTAGATGTCAGTATATGTTTCATGTTGTTGAATGTAGCTTTTGGCCATTCCTATTCTCTTCTTGATTTCTGTTTCACATTTGCCATCTTCTGTTATTATATGACCAAGATATGAGAAGCTCTTGACTTGTTCCAGGATTTTCCCATTTATGCTTATCTTTACTGTGGGCTTATCGACTGTTTTGCTAATTATCATAGTTTTTGTTTTCTCAATATTAATGTTCAGTCCATATTCATGACTTATACTGTTCACTTGCTTCACTAGTTCTTGTAAATCCTGTTCACTTTCAGCTAACAACACGGTATCATCTGCATATCTGAGGTTGTTTATTGACCTTCCAATGTTGTTCAGTCCTGGCATTTCCGGTATCTGTCTGAAAATTGTTTCGGTGTATAGCTTAAATAGGCAGGGGGACAGCACACAACCTTGTCTGACACCTCTTTTTATGTCTATATTTGGTGAATAATCCCTTCCAGATCTTACTGTAGCAGTTTGCTCCCAATAAAGGTTACTGAGTATGAGAGACAAGAGAGTATATATATATATATATATATATATATATATACTGAAGCACATTAAAAACGCACCACTATTATATATACTGATGCCGAGAAGCTGGGAAAAAAAAGTGTGGGAATGGATTTTCCCCATGTTTGTCATGAGGTAGAGAGTGAATGGCTGCTGGAATGGAAAGTGCATGATTCAACCCACGGGTTTGTGTACAGACTACATGAAAACAATGAAAGTTACACATGCAACATGATTCCCAACAGCTATGACCCTGAAAATGTGTACGCGTTGTGGCAGTAGACTCGGTATAAAAAGGCCGTTGAGACAAAACACCCAGTACATGTGCTTGAAATGCCACGACTATCTGAAAACGACCGCCAACGAGCCATTGGTATGTTGGAGACCGGAATGAGCTCGCGGGCCATTGCCAGAAGGATGAATTGCCACCACAGCACTATTGTACGTCTCAATGAACGTTACGGAACCACTCGCAGTGCCCGGGATAGACTTCGGAGTGGCCAACCACGAGTTACTTCCCCTGCGCAAGATCGTCATATTGTGCTGAGTCACCTAAGGAATCGTTCTCTCCCGGCAAGTCAAACAGCAAGAGCAATAGTGGGTAGACGTGGGCAAGTCTCTCGAATGACAGTCATACGACGACTCAGAGATACAGGCCTTACTGCAAGACGACCTTATGTTGGGCCAAACTTGACTCACAGACATCGTCAGCAGCGCCTGCAATGGGCAGAGCAACATGTCAGATGGACTAGACTGCAGTGGAATGCTGTCCTATTCACAGATGAGAGCAGATTCAACATATCCTTTGCTGATGGACGTATGCGGATTTGGCGACGATGTAGAGAGCGCTTTGCAGATTGCTGTGGTCGTCAGCACAACCGATTTGGAGGTGGCAGTATTCACATTTGGGGAGGATTCAGTTTTCACCATCGCTTGCCTCTTCACGTTTTCCATGGAAATGTTAATGCTGTGACATATCGAGATGAGGTTCTAGATGCATTGGTTGCTCCTGCATTCACAAATTATCCAGACTTGCAGCTTCTCCAGCAGGATAACGCACGTGCGCACACCGCATGCATTACACAGCAGCAGAACATTGTGACGATTGATTGGCCTGCCCTATCACCAGACATGTCCCCTATAGAACATCTGTGGGACGAGCTTGGACGCAGAGTCTACAGGCAAGGTTCTCCAGCTAATCTGCAACAGCTCGAAGCTGCTCTTACACGTGAATGGGACTTGATTCCCCGGAATTTCCTTCAGAGACTTGTGCGTTCCATGCGGAGCCGCTGCCAAGCTTGTTTGCAAGCACACGGTGGACATACCAGATACTGAGGATAGTGAGAATGAATTTTTTTATTGGTTGCATTTTTGATGTTCTCCCTTGCCTGCACAGAATGCAATGAATTTCATAACAATCAAATGTACAAATTAATGACCAGCATGGATTCATAGGAAAATGAATAAAGATTCCAAATATGTAAACTTGTAAACACTTATATTTACATTTCACACTCTGTTCCTGGATTATACAGGTGGTGCGTTTTTAATGTGCTTCAGTATATAAGTCAGAGAGAGAGAGAAACAGTATTTACTTAATTTTATTTTATAACCGTTAAATTTCCTGTCAATCAAATTTCATTATTATATACTATCAGACAAAAGAAACGTCAACAACCAAGCCCATCAATACTTCATGCTCATTTTTTTGGAAACAAAAGCATTTCTCTGATATGATAGACAATATTCATGGTACTGACATAACGAACAGCCCAGACAGAAACAGAAAGAAGAGCTCTAACCACAAAATACATAGAGAAACATTACCCGAGCCACACCTGGACACATGCATGCATAGATGGATAAGCAACTGTAGCAACAGGAAATGGAGGTAGAGGAATCTTTCTGAGTCTCAGTAACAGGACCAAAAAAAAGCTGTCAGTGGCGCCAGGAAAATTCTCAAGTAGCTTCCTAGCAGAGGCAGATGCCTTGAAAGCTGCAGCATAAAGTCTAATGATGAGAGACAAGTAGCTTTCTTCACACAAGTGCTGTCTGTAGTTGTAGCATAAAGTCTAATGACGAGAGACAAGTAGCTTTCTTCACAGAAGTGCTGTCTGTAGCTGCAGTGCTGAGGAGTAAAAATATAATGCAGACCTGGATTACCTAACAGTAGTTCTCTATGAACTATGTCAGTTGATTGAGAGGACTTGTGAAACACTGGATCCCATCTCATTGCTGCATCCCTGGTAATGAAGAAGTTAACAAACTGGCAAAGGAAAAGGTGGGAAGTTATCGCAGCCTGATACAAGCATAACTTATGAAGAGATCAAATGCGTTTTTAGAAATATATACAGGAACAAGCGGGAAGGAGAACATCCAAGCCACCAAAAAAATTATCCATATTACCAGATGAGCAGAAGTGAATACATGGTTGTCTTAAGACTTCACATGAGCCACAACAGGTTGAGATACCATCTATTCAACAAGCTAGAGACAGGAACTACCGATGAGTGTAACTAGGGCAGGTTTCCTCAGTATGTGTCCTATCTATAGGTGTCGTACAGATAGGTTGTGAGTTATTTTTCGCCCGTCTGAGTAGAGTGGATGGTGATAAATACGTGAGAAAAAAAAAGTGTGAGAAATAGATTTCACGGGTGATAGCTTAAGGAAAAGATATGTCTCTGGAATGAGTAAGTTTCTCTATTCCAGCCTATCTATATGACTATAAGTTAGTACAAGACAACCTTGCCCTCCTCATACATATAAATATAAGTTTAACTACACACACACACACACAGATATGTGACAACAAGACATACAAACGTGAAAAGCTATGGTTACTTGGATATGGGTCTGACCAACACACAAAGTTAAGTTTCTTTTGTTGTTTATTATCATTTAAACTTGACAACATCAAATATCTAAAGAAAGATCAAATAAAATCAGATTTACATACATATGAAAATAGCAGAATAAATGTGCCCTCCCCTTCTGGAGAAAAAGAACCCAAAAAGTTAATAACCCAAAGGTCAAAGGTTAGCACTGTGAGACAGAGTAGACAGTAAAGTAAACAGGTTCCTACTATAGGCAACCCAGTAAAGTTAACAAGTTTAAGCAAAATCCAATGTTGGTAAAGTCCCTGTAACCAAGAAAAATATTCACTCTCTCTGTCATACAGTGGCCACTCAATTACTCTTACCTACTATTGGTGATATCTCTTGGAAATACAATTATCCTGAATATAAAAAAAATCAGGTTTAATTCCCAAATTGGCCCCAGTCCATCCTCTAACAATAAAGACTAGTGAGGTGAACGCCGAATCTGGTGTGGGTTTTTCCTGGATGCACAATATGTCACCGCCAATAGTTGATGTAGAACCGTGACCTTGGGGTTCACAGTTAAAAGAGAAAAATACCTCCAGTATTGGGAAACATCTGGTTGCTAAAAATGTTACAATTGATAAATGATGATAATCCTATCGGCTGGCTCTGTAGTAGAGTGCCGATTCTGAAACAGCGTAAATTCTGGATGCTACGCTTGAATACGATCGTCAGAAGTCAGGAATGAACGTTATTTTTTCCACACCCCAGTGGGCTGATAAATTGAAAAAATATTGCTGGGTTTTGTAAGTCCAGTTAAATTTTACACGTTAAAATGTTTCTCATGTGTCGTTGGCAAATGCTTGCTCACCAATGATTGGTGACGCACAAGCCAAGAAAAAACAACATTAACCAACCAGTAAAAGAAAAGACCGCTGGATGCCCTTGATCAGGTCTGCTAGGAATATGTAAGAAACATTTATGGAAAAATGCTATTTTACTATATAGCTACATATATGCACACAGACGGGGACAAGCCGATCTCTTATCCACTCCATCAGTCCTGATTAAATTTAAAAGGCACACGGCGTCTTTAGCCTACCCTATCACGTGTCGCTTAGCGAGTGCAGGTTTGGTTGAGTTATGCAGCTCTTCCCCTGCTGCCCCCGGTCAACGATCAGTGTACAATGTTAATTATTATTCAATTATCCATACACGCCTTTACATAAATATCGCCTGTCATTAATAGCTATTAAATTTTCGGCGTATGTTAGTCATCATATGGTATTAAATAATAGGCACTTATAATAAATGCGCACAATGAAATAAAACGTGAATTTTATTCTGTCACTATCAGTCGCGCCTAGCATTTAAACCAGTCAGCTAACCCTCTCTTCTTGTGTGAGAAAGCGGGTGGTGAAAATTAACACGATAACTGAATATCTGGTATGAAATAGCTATGCGTTATTTTATTTTACTAGTTTTAACGCTAGAAAATCAAAGTGAATTATAATGGTATGCTAACACTTTTAAACACGTAAGCACTAATTTCTATTACCAAAAAATCAGAATGAAAGATCCCCACGAATGCTATTAACACATTTAGCGAAATGGTTCTAGAACTGCGTGCTTAGACTATCCAAAAATTCTGAGTGACAACTGATAGCAGGTTTAAGAAAGCACAGTTTATATATCATTATGTTTCACTGATCTATAGATGATGTTACTTTTCGCACTATTGTGTGAGTAACGGAGAATCAGAAACATGAGTTCCCCATATAAAAGTTTACGGTCGAGCGTTCGACCGCCATCAAAGACATATCCGTGTAACGGGTTCTCGAAGATTTTTGCCCATGATCGACATCAAAGAGCCCAGGGGTTTTTCTGACTCCCCTGAGTACGAACTTCAAAGGGTCTGTGGTTTTTCACGTGTGGTCTGTCAGGTATCGTAAGATTGACAGAAAAGCTCGCGTGAGAAAACTAGGTAAACAAACCTGATTCACTACCTGTTATGACTGACAGGTCACGAAAGTTTGTAAACATCGTTTGATTATGTTCAAAGAAAAGAGGCGTTGGTGAAAAAGTGAGTAAACACAGGCTATAAATGCCTGGTTTTTGCTAGCAAATCATAGAACGCTACGAGATTACAAACCTGTCAGATTACTGTAGGCTCTCTTTCCATTATACATCACAATAGGCAGCATCTCCTTCTCATTTCTTGTTGTACTGGCACTAGTCTGATTCTTATCATCAGTTCCACATTGGTGATCTTATCACACCATTTCATTCCTTCTATACTATGCACGTAAGTAAACGGTGTACTATCCATTAGGTATCCATACTATTTCCTTTTTTTTTTTTTTTACAACGCAATGTTAAACATAGATGGGTGTGAAAAAAAAATCGAAAAAAGGTAATTCGTCTTACGAGGACAAAAGACAAAGAAAATAGCCAACGTTACGACCACAAGGCCTTCGTCAGGGAAAGGAAAGAAAGTGAAGGCTAGATAGGACACATAAGAACCTAAATAAATATAAAAAAATATAAAAATTAAACCTAGGTACTTCCCTGAAGGAAACTTCCCGCAAACGGACTGGCGTGCCCGGAAAAGGAAATGTTTTTCACACCCATCCATTTTACTCCACGTCTTACAGCAGTTCCCCTCAACTTCCTCGAATGTTAAAAATACCATGGCAGCCAAAAATAGTGATGAGGATGTCCTGAAAAAGGCCAATGCACAATGGAAACTTATTTCGCAAGTTAGGAAGAAGCAATCCACTTTTTTGGACATGTTATGAGAAGAGGAAAGCTGGAATATATCGTAACAACAGGTAAGATTGAAGGAAAAAGAGGTAGACAAAGCAAATACTGGACAGTTTGACATCGTGGCATGGAAAGAAGTCAACAACAGAACTGATAAATTGTACTGGAAACAGAAAGTTGTGGAGAGACTTGATCACCTACGCCAATAGGCATGGTACTTGAAGAAGAAGATACTATGCAAGCACCCATATATCTTCTTCTTCATTCACTCTCAGACGTCAACTTGAATATGCTCAAAGAAAGCAGTGGTCAGCCTGAGGCTGTTTGCATCTCCGTACAGTTTTTCTTAGGAATGGTGCTGGTGATGGCTATATGCTCTTTCTCTGTTTCTTAAATGTTGGGCCCTCTGAATAGATCCTCAGCAGTCATTTTATCAGTGCCACAGTTACACTCATCAGTAGTTCCTATCTTTAACTTGTTGAATAGATGGTATCTTAATCTGTTGTGGCCTGTGCGAAGTCTGAAGATTACCACTTGTTCACTTCTGCTTAGCTGGTAGTATGCAGTCTTTGTTAGGTGGCCTGGATGCTCCTCTTCCCACTTGCTCCTGAATCTGAGCTTGATAAAACTCTTGGCATCTTCATAAGTTTTGCTTGTGTCAAGCTGGGGTAGCTTTCCACCTTCTTTTCCCAATCTGTCAGCCTCTTCATTTCCCAGGATGTTGCAGTGAGTTGGAATCTACTGTACCACAACTCTTCTAGCATAGTTTGTGGAGTGTTACTCTCAGGAAGCACCCATATATGAAAGTGTGCAATGTCATGGTTGTTGTTTTTATTGTTCTCCATGTTTCAGAGCCATAAAATAGGACTGACTTGACATTTGAGTTGAAGATTCTTAGTTTTGTTATTAGCAGGACTTGATTTCTTTTCATTTCCATATATTTCCAAATGCAATGAAAGCTTCTCTTGCCTTTTCAAAAAACAAAAACAAATTATTGCGCAATGTGCCTGATTATTTGAGGAACAAAACTGATAGGACTGGTAATTACCATTGATGTTGACCATGCTTTGCCAGAGAATATTTCAGCCAATAACTTCGCAATGAACTACCACCAGCATTATGAAGTGGGCATGTGCAAATTAAAGATGACAACCAGCAACTCAAATTTGATCTCCAGTTTAGCTTTATGCGTTCAGATGAGATGCCAGCAATAAACAGAAGAATAAATAGAAAGATACTGGAGCAAGCGAAATTTTCCTCACTCCTTGTATGCATAATAACAGCGTGGCAGACGTGAAGAAAAGAATAGGAAATGACAAAAATATATTCAACAACATGAGATAGATATTAACACCAACACAAATAACAAATTAAATAATGAGATTCAATAAATATTACATATATTTGTTATTACTGTAAGGTACAGAAATGTGGACAATGAACAAGCATTAGAAAAAAACAATGGAGGCTCTTGACATGTAGAAGATATAAGAATGGGGCGCATTTAGTAGACAACTGAAAGAAAAATAAAGAAGTGACAGAAAAACTTGGGAGTTTAAATAGAGAATTCATGAAAGGAATTAACAATAGAAAAAAAATAATTTGGGCGTATAATGAAACAGAACATTTTGTTGAAAACCACAGTACAGTAGAAGGGAAAAGGGCAAGAATACAACAATGCAATAAGTGGGAAGACAACATCACGAGATAAACAAGGTATGGCTTATCACAGTGTACCATTGAGGCAAGAGGGGAAAAACCATGGAAGATGCATCACATCCAATCTTCAACATTGAGTTGGTTATTGTTGAACAGAATCGACGTCATTTCACTCTGGGAAAACCCATAGTTGCTCAGTCTCCCTCAGTATATGTGGAAGAGTTGTAGTTTAACTAGGGCCGCTGTGCTTCTTGCTCTTTAGCAGCCAATACCAAGTTGAAGACTCCTTGGTATTATCTACACTGTAGATCTAGGTTGTTCCTGTGGCTTTTCTGCCATTCCAAAACGTGTTGAGTTGAAGTCATGAGCTCCAGTTTCTGCAGCTTGGCTGTCGTAGATTTTTAGATAGAAGAATTAAGACTTGGGTTGGTCCCTTCTGAATAGGTTAGATTAGGTGATAGACACAGTGAGAGTTAGTAAAAAGAAATAGAATTTCCACAAGTGAGATGATAGACTGTGATATAGAGGCTGTCTCTGGACAAACATCGAGGAAATCTTCTCTCTTTCACCTATCCTCTACGACAGCTTTTAAGGCGTCAGACAGTCTAAACACAGATATATATATTACATATATTTCTATCTACTCACGGGCACGCACATACACGTGACGACAGTTAAACACACAGACGTGGGAAATCTATAACAATGAATATATAAATACTAGAACGAGCTGACCAACGCACTGATTTAGTTCAAGAGAGATTTTAATTATCATCTACAAAATCTTCTCACAACACCTAAAAAAATACATCAAGGAAAAACATATACCAATAGTCATAAAATTCAAGAAACTGCTACAAGGATGATAGCCCCGTTATACTCTGCCCTCTAGGTTTAGCCCACATTCCCGTTAGGAGAAAGATGATGGCCCAAATAGTTACAGATACATATGATTAGGGTCTAATATTGTCCTTCAAAAGGAACAATTTAATTAAGCAGCCAGTCTTCCGTAAGGAGATTATAAAGTGGGGTGAATCAATAGTCATTAAAAAAAACTCGCTCAGTCCACTTTCACTCGGTTCTTTCATCAGGGTACCCTGGCACACGTGCTTACCTATCTGTACCGCTGTTCGCCGTCTGGCGCAACCTTAGGACACTTCTCTACAGTGAATCTGTATTCTTTGGATAAAGCGAATCCCAGCTCTGCAATTACAGGTTTCTTCCACTGTTTTCGGGGAGCGTTCACTTCACCAGTTAAATTTTGATTACTGTTAATGTCACTTGAATCAGTTTGGATAAGCAAGTTTAAACGGGCACACAGAGTAAAAAAACACGAGGGTTCCCTTAATTTGGAAAAATTGCCAGTGGACAACTTCGTTCAACAGATAGTCTTGGTTCACTATTCACTCTTTCGACAAAAATGTCGGAAATGTTAATGTTATTGATTGTAATTTATTCTCGCCGCCAGGCAGCATGTATATTTCAATTTGAGAAGAAATATGAACTGGCTCAGAAGCCCAGTATAAACATTAGTCTTTAGCAACCGTTAGTGGGATTGGTATTACTGTTTATCTCTGATGGCACATGCACTGTCAGACCAGTGTTACTTGAAAAAAACCCACGTGGTTAAAGATAGGAAATGTCTATGCTTCTCACAAGTATGTCTCTTTACTAAACGCCGGCAAGTTGGGTCACCTCAGTATTCACTGCATAAAATGGAAAAAGCACATATAAAATAATGATACTTACTATGTATAAGGATATAACTTATATTTTAAACGGCAAGCCTACAGCTTGACTTATATTTAAAGCTTCCCGTGAAATAAGTTATATAAAAAAAATCCCTCATCATGAATTAGGAATAGCTGCGTATTTCCGTCACCACTCATGATGCATCTAGCATTTATAAGTTTGTTTAGAAAAATATACTTCGCCTGAGTATTAGCTGTTAAATGAAATTGTTTTAATAGCCGAATGGGTTTAGCTAGAAATTTATAATTTATCTTGCTTTCCACTGTAACTCGTCGACTAAAGAAATAACAAACTATTAAAATAATCACTCTGCACACAGAACTAGTTTAAAATGAAATAGGCGATTAAACACTTTATCACTTCACAAAATACTAGAGATCTATTATATATAATATTTACCTCACGCAGAACTACAGACTAAACCATGAACTAGAATACTGTAATCTAATGGTAATCTAGAACTCGGCAAATGCCCAAGAAACTCAGACTTCGCCAAAACACAGATATTAAATCTAGCATAGCGATCTGTCTACTGCAAATTTAAGAGTGAGAATGAAATTAAAGTTTCAAACTTGGGTTAATATTTTAAACCAGACAAGGGAGGAACTCTTTTATTTCGCCAAACCGAAATAGTCCCCCTTCCCTTCTCTGACCCTACGTTTAACACCTGGGCATGTCGTAACTGCCACCTACTGACCGAGAGTGCGCATGTCAGTTGCGAATCTCAGACAACCCGTCTGCAGTGCGGAGCGAAATTTCACACTTCGCCGGACTATCCCGACGAAAACTCACGCAGTTGCTGCAAAAGGTAGACAATCCGTCTGCCTGCCATGTCCGACGAAGCGAATTCTCACACCCCAGTCCCAGAAATCTGGTCGGGCAGCTCTCTGACCGGGGAAACTGCAGACGTTCTGTCTGGCGAGAACCGTATATTCACGGCTATCGTTCGACCAGCAGAGACTGACATCTACGTAATACCATCACTAGTGCGATTCTCAGTTTTGAGAAAAGAAACAGGCAAACGTTAAGGATGAGGATGAAAATATTTTTCGCAAACGAATGGATGCGGGTGAAAGAAGAAAGAAGAGGATGTAGGCAATTTATGATCAATAACCTCTGTGACAGAACGTCCCCCCTTTAAGATATGGAAGCACTCCATGTCTACGTTATGGGAATAAATTTCCTATATCCGTAGCTTCAGGGTGTCTGTCTTCTTCCCTCTCATCTTCCCCCTCCATTTCTGTGCAAGTCCTACTCATGAAGTCTGCTCCCAAAGTTTCCTTTCTCTGGAATGTCTCCCATGCGCGCTTGAAAGAGCGTCGCCGCTTCTGACATTTTTCAAAGATTTCCTGTGATTGCAGTGGAGTTTCCCTGCCACTATCGTCATCTTCGTCAGTTTTGGCGATCGTTAGGAGATGGTCGGAGGTTGGCACTGGTTTTTCGAAGTATCTCTTTAAGAGATTTAAATGGAAAACCTTTTCCTTTCCTTCAATAGAGATCTGGTAGTTAGCCTTAGAAATCTTTTTCAGGACGGTAAACGGCCCTTGCCATCCGATCCTCAGTTGGTTGTTTCCGGTAGGGAGTAACACCAAAACTTTCTCTCCTGCTTCCAGTTCTCTTTCTTTCGCGACTTTCCTGTATCGGTTAGCGTGCTTTGTGCGTGCTCGCTTAAAGTTAGTCGTTGCTAGTTCCCACCCTAGTTTCAACCTTCCTTTTAAATCCGACACATATTTACTTGCTGAGACAACTGTCTCATCAGCCTTCTGGTCTGTCAGCGACCAAAGTAAGGCTTCAAGCGGGCCCTTAATGGGTCTGCCGAATAAAAGCGTAGCTGGCGGAAATCCTGTGGAAGTATAAGGAGATTCTCTGTAGCCAAATAAAGCTGCAGGAATACAAAGATCCCAATCTTCAGGTTTCACTTGTGCCAGCTTACTTAACATCATGTTGAGGTTTCCATTAACACGTTCCACGAGCCCATTTCCGGCCGGAGTATAAGGCTTTGTGTAGATGTGTTGGGTCCTCAAGATCTTAACGATCTCATCCATCAACAGGTTTCGGTATGGAGATCCGTTGTCCGTCAACACTTGTTGAGGGAATCCCAACCGAGTGAAAATCTGCACGAGGGCTTCTGCGACATGCTTGGCATCTGCGCATGTTAGCGGGATAGCTTCTGCCCATAAAGTGCATGTATCGACTAAGGTCAGGATAAACCTGTTCCTTCTTTTAGTCCTTTCTAGGGGTCCTAAAATGTCGATCACAACCCGTTCGAATGGTGTTCCCACTATTGGCATTTCACCCAAAGAGACTGGGGGTGCCCGTTGCTTGGGTGGCACACGTTGGCACTGGGCACAGGATTTGACATATCTGATAATATCAGTATTTACTCCTGGCCACCAATAATGAGTGGTTATCCGTTGGTTTGTGGCGTTCTGTCCCATATGTCCGCTGAAGGGAAGAGAGTGCCCCATTTCTAGGATTTGGCTTCTGTACTGTTTCGGTACTAGGAGCTGATTAGAACCTTGGTCAGGCTTGCCCGTTCTGCGATAAAGTACGCCATCCTTAGAAAAAATGTGCCTGTGCTGTCTGGGTTCCTTAGCCATGGGCAGTTTCCTAAAGCAGGGTGCCAAAGTAGGGTCCTTGTATTGCGCTTCTTTAAGTTCCATAGGTAAGAAATTAGGCGCAGGCTCCCGTTCCTTCTTGGTTTGCCCTCTTGTAGTTACTGCTGCCACAATCGGCTCTTCCGGTTTCCCAATACACACGTATCTACCGCCAAGTATGACTAGGTAGATGGAATCATCCATAACAGCCGCTTTGATCACGCCTCTGACAAAGTCAGAGTGTATCTCCACCAATGCGATGGGAAGCGCTGTAGGTGCATCACTCTTACGAACTCCACAAAATTGGACGGTCTCTGTTGTCTCTTGACCGGGTTTGACCAGGTTTCTGGCAACAATGCAATCATAAGAAACCCCCGTGTCAAATAAACAAGAAGTTTGAGAACCGTTCAATGTAACAGTACCTCGCGTAGAGGGTCTGTCTCCCTCTACAGGTTGGGAATCACTGTCAATAATTCCGCCTTGCGAGACTGTTAGTAAGCATCCGATGCGTTTAGGCTCGGTGTGCTCACTCTGATCGTCTGTCCCGTGCGCAGGGGTTCTCCCTTTGCCACCTTGACCTTTCTGGCTACGCTGCCATGAAGGGCGGTCGGGTTGATCAGACTGTTTGGGGTGGTTGGGGTACTTGTTCTTGTAGAACTTGGTCTTTTCAGGAGGGGGGTTTTGTTACGGTATTTTAATTGGCATCGTCTGCTAGAGGTTAGCAGCATACGATTTTAGGGGTTACAGCATTTAATGTAATGTAATATATTATTAGACTATTGAACGCTATGACCTAAGTTGGAAGGAATCAACAGTCCGTATTAATTATATTTTGCCAGACGCGTAATCTCACTGTCGGCCGTTGGAACCACCAACTGCGCGTACATATAGTTACGACGTTCTGCCTACAGTAATTCGATTATTGGACCTTCAATATATGATCAAGTTATAATATGTATTTTTGTGATCAACTTGCATGGATTGTCTTGATGTGTACAACTGTGAATTAAATGTATGGACTCAATGAAATGACTTATCAAATCAATCGTATTCCAAGGTTCAAGTATTGTTCGGAATCTTCCACCCCCGCATTCGCTTAATCTTCCATCGAAGGCACGATGCACTATCACTGAATGAAAAAACTAACATATCAAAGAAAAAGCAATTGCCAGAAATTTATAATTGTTTTATTCATATCACATGGAACATTGTTCAGAGCAAACCACCTTGCAACAGTGGACGCAACAGTGGTGCCCGGTATGTGGGGACGAAAAACAAACAAAAAACCAAAAAATTTTTCATGACTTTCGAATGAATTATTTACTTTCGATAAACAATCACGTGATTTCATAAATATGACGTGGCACGCGTAACTACGAAGGTCAACCTGACGTCACAACATCGTGCGTACATGCTAACGCTCAAGGGACAAAGTCAGCGCATTCCAGTTTTGATGAAAAATACAAGATCACAATAGACCAAAAGATGGAAAAGTCGTTATCTGCCAACGAGGAGCAAGCAGTTCTAGACACTGGTCTAGTCCGTTGGTGAAGATCGCATCATACGACGTGTTAAAAGATAAGTCTAGTTTTATGACTGTCGTCATTGAGATAACACAGTACTAAGTCCATTTCGTCTGTACAGGCATGTCTATTCTATTTTTCATATATCTATGTTATATCTGTTTTCACCGTTTGTGTTGTTCCTACTTCGTGGGATGGTTGGGGGGAGAATTGAAACCAATTTCATGGCTCCCTGGATGTCCAAATTGGTTTTAATCGCACTATAGGGCCGTCAGTTAATTGCACTTAACGAAGGAACCCATCGACGACTTTCCGATGATTACATCCGTTCGTATCTGCTATTAATTAACCTTGCATGTTAGATGTCTAGTCTAGTAATAACCAGTGTATTCTAGTGTATTTAGTTCCAATTTTTATTCATTTCTGTAATTTGTTCGTAACTATTTCGTATTTTCTCCATCTTTCTATAATTTATTTGAATTGTTAATATATGTCCGTTCATGAGTCCTATGACGTCATTACTTTTTGCAGTCAATTTTTTTTTCTTGTGTTCTGTCATAGATTGAGTTCAATCTCACCTCAGGTCAATCCGTGACCTTCCTTCTTGCTTACGGTACTTCTGTCTACCTGCGGAACGGTGCGGACGTGTTTTCATAGAGCTCTACTTTCGAATTTGTAAAAGTGTGTTTCTGCTATAATTCATGATGGATTTTAATATCATTGTGTTCGGTATTATTGTGGCTTTGTCGTGAAATCATTTTTTGTGGTGTCAATATGAACAGAAATGTTAGATTTTGTTCTAAAAGGATCTACTATTATAATACACTGTGCTGTTTTGCATATAAACTTGTAGTATTGTTAAATGGGTAGCCGACAACCCACGAATTGAGCGCCCAACAATGACCAAGCCACCCAGGTGTTTAATTATAGGTCCTCAGCGTGGGGCCTTTTTGGAAAATCCACTATAAAATGAAACCCCGCGACCCAAATCGTCACGCCAGAGCGATGATTATCAGCCATGAACAAAGCTAATTGCCTTCTTCCTTCGCGGTACCAGTAATAACATTCACAATGCCAAACGTAAACTCGGTCACCACCACTCGACCGAGCAGAAAGAAACAAAAGGACTACATCTTAAATGCGCCTAAGGCGGTGAAAAAGAAGACCAGGGGTCTCAATGCAGACACGCCCTCAGCACCGTTAGTAACGCTACAATACAAAAACCAGAACCAGTGTGTCATATTAACATTCCAAACATTGTTCGAGTACGAAGCATTGCGTGGCTTGTCCAAGGCCTACTATAAATCTATCGCTTCAATTGAATCTCGCACTGACGCTAATGGTGCTCATGTCGAAGATGTTATTTCTACTGGACACGTTTTTCTCCATTTCTATAATACATCCAACAAGGTCATGGTACAAGGCTCAGAGACTGCAGTTAAAGAGTGGATCCAGAATGATTTGAATCATTTATGGAAAACAGCAACGACTGCTGGAGTCAGTCGAATGGCTATAACGTCAACAGCTGTTCTCAACAATGCACCAACCTTTTCCGATACCCAGAAATTAGCCCTCACACACTGTTCCTTTCCCGTTGTCTCTGATACATTCGTTCAGGAGCATGACAAACAGATACAGGTAGTACAAGACACGCCTTCCTCTACATCAAGATCTACCATTACAGAGCCAGAGCATAATTCATTAATAGGATTGCTTGATAGTAGTCTAGAAAGGACACCACGCGAGCAAACTATACAATCACCACATGATGATGTGTATACAAAAATAACATCTGAGATGGAACAACTGAAAGCTGAATTGAGCAGTCTTAAAAAATCTTATGAACAGCTTCAGGCTGATCACCTGTCTCTAAAAAGTCGCTACGAAAACAGCAAAACACACATTCAGCAGCAGACTAAACAACAGCACACAAAAGAATTGGGTCACAAACAAACACGTGCGGAGAGCCTCCGACCTCAACAACAAATACCTCATTCAGAACTACGCCTTAATGAACGTAATTCCCTGGACACTCCGGAAAATCCTGCAGCCAGTGTCTGCAGAATTCCAGTCAAAATTTCAAATCGCCATCCGCCACTTCGACCGGCAGCTGCCAGCACACACCACAGGACTTCTAGAAGCCACAGCACAACTGGAACAAGGGAAGATACAGCTGATATCACTGGCACCCACACGAACAGAAGAAAACATCTCATCTTTGGGGACCAAACCATGAAGGAGCTTCAACAATCAAAACTAGTAACTGGTGATACTGATTCGGTGTCTGTTCGCTTCAAGAACTGGGCATCAACTTACGACTTACTGACCCTCCTTAAACGGTATTCGCCTGATCTCTCTGTAATTAGAGTAACTGTGCACATAGGTCTGTCAGACTCAATAAAAGATATTGAACTCTCACAGACAGACCTAAACGAGATCACATTCATATTTCGGTCGCTATTCCATAATGCCAAAATTTATTTTTCCTCTATTATCCCGCCAGTCCGTGCCTACTACCGCAAATGTGTTGAAACTAACAACGCTATACTTAAAAAACACTGCCTCAAGAATGAACATATTTTCATAGATCACAGCTCGGTCTTCCTTGCCACTTCAGGAGCCCCTAGAAAGCATCTTTACAGCGGTGATATTACATTGTCCAGACAAGGGACCAGTATGTTGGCGACAAATATAAAATATCCAGAAAGCACACTCAGAGGCACTACTCACACATCGGCATCCATATATCCATCCAAACGCCATGTGAATATAAATAGCTACTCATCTAATGCCAATTATGACCTTCATTTTCCATCACTACCCCCAACTTTAAACACCAGCCGCGCAAAATCATCAGACAATCAGGATCATCACGTTATACCTCTTGTTAGCACCACGGATGTGCAGGAAACCAACAATGTCTGCCTTCAACAACCTTCTGCCACAGACGACCCTCCTCGACAACACCAACTTGACCCACTTCATTCCCAGAGGTCTGTAAGTGATCCAATTCAATCTGCTCAGCCTTCATCAACAGAAGTGTCACCATGTCCGCTGTCGTCCCAGACACCAATGAGAGTTCCCCGCTCATCGCTGTCGTCACAGGTTCACCCACATCAACCCACATACCCAGCATTTCATCATTTCCTACATCAACAAAGACTCTTGGACTATGCACCTTACACTTGGAGGTCGTACTTGCCGGAATACCCCACTCATTCAACAACTGTACCTCAATATCCCGCTTTCTACCAAATGCATCATCTATCACGGCCAAATCCACCGCACTTCTATTTTCAACAACCCTCTACTCCATATTAACAACGACTGTTGGCCTCACTAGTTGTCTCTGTAACACCAGCAACTGTCGATTGTTTTTTTATATATATATATATATATATATATATATATATATATATATATATATATATATATATATATATATATATATATATATATATATATATATATATATATATATATATATATATATATATATATATAAATTTCTTATATTATTATTATTTTTTTTTTCTCCACACTGTTTGACTGTCTGATATGAGCGCTTGATTTGTTACATTTTTCACCTATTTTTGACGTAATTCAATTGGCTGAATTGTTTGTAATTAGTTTTCAATGTGCCCCACTTATTAATACCACCATTAATTCCCCTTCATTGGTAAAATTTGTTAAATTTAGTATTTGAGCGCGAGCTTTTTTTTACATAACATAAATGCCAGGTACTTATGAACAGTTACTAACCATGAATGGTTTACGACTTGGCCATCTGAACGTAAACCATCTTCTAGGTAAACTTCCAGAACTCACACAAGTTCTGAATCAAAATTTCCATGTTTTTGGGCTTT
The DNA here is from genome assembly GCA_024509875.1 of Oreohelix idahoensis. Classification (NCBI taxonomy): domain Eukaryota; kingdom Metazoa; phylum Mollusca; class Gastropoda; order Stylommatophora; family Oreohelicidae; genus Oreohelix; species Oreohelix idahoensis. The sequence continues at coordinate 139,108 of JAMPIV010022280.1, forward strand.
CAGAAAGTCGTCTGAATGAGAAAATAACAGATGGTGACATTGCACGTACTGGTTTTAACACTATTCGGCGAGATTCTAGTAGACAATTAGAGACAGGTTTAGCAGTCTATATTTCCACTTCTCTCAGTTATCGCCGCAGAAACGATCTAGAGACCATAGATATAGAATGCATATGGTTAGAGGTAAAGCCACATAAGCAAAGACCCATTTTAATAGGATATCTTTATCGTAACCCCAGTGTAGGAACAACATGGTTTGAAGATTTCACGAACATGATGGATAAAGTTATCACTACAGTCAATGAAATTATTCTTCTTGGTGATTTCAATATTGATATGCATAAGCCGAATCAAACATGGACCAACATCATAGCATCGTACAACATGAAACAAATAGTCAACAAACCTACCAGAGTAACAAAAACATCATCCACACTGATCGATCACATATATGTAACCTGTCCAGAAAACGTTATAGAATGTTCCATCCCTACTATTGCTATGAGTGACCACTATCCCATATGTTGCACTTGGGCAAAAAATGGGTACAAAAATCTCCAAAAAATAAACACATCAGTATTGAATATAGAAGTCTAAAAAATTTCAACCAAGAATTATTTTTAAATGATTTGCGAAATGCGCCTTTCGCCGATGTTTACCAACTTCCTGATCCTGATGACGCCATTGCATATTGGACACGGACATTTTATAGTATTTTTAATAAGCATGCGCCTACTAAAGAAATTCGCGTAAAAAGACAAATAAAATCTCCATTTATCACACAAGAAGTACTTGCCACTATGAGGCAGAGGGATCGAGCGCACAAAAATAAGGACATCATTACATATCGGGCGGCAAGGAACAAAGTACAATATTTAATTCGCAGAGAAAAGAAAAACTACTTTAGTCATTTAGTTCAAAGCAAAAGCAACAGTAGAAATATATGGAAGGCAATCAATACCTTAGTGAACAAAAGAAATTCGCCAGACTCACAAAAACCCAATACTTCATTTACTTGTACAGATTTCAGCAATCATTTTCAGGCAGACATCCACAATATAAAATCCGCCATACCTTCTTCCCCTTGTGACTTCAGCGAATTATCTACGTTCTGCGAGAACAAGTGTACTAACACCATTCCATGCGACATTCCTTTTATAACAGTTAACGAAGTTTATAACTATCTTATTGATCTTAAAGATAATAACTCATCGGGACTTGATGGAATCAGTAATCGAATACTGCGTTATGCTGCACCAGCTATTACTGATACACTAACATACATATATAATCAATGTCTCGCAAGGAGTTACTTTCCATCTGCCTTTAAAATCGCTAAAGTATACCCTCTTGTTAAACCTGGTTCATCAGATAATAGCAACCTTGGTAACTATAGGCCCATTTCGCTTATATCATCGCTGTCCAAACCACTGGAAAAACACATACACAAAACAGCAATGGAACACCTAGCTAATAATGACCTGCTTGTTTCTAAGTCAGTCCGGGTTTAGACCAAAGCATTCATGCGACACAGCCTTAACAAAAATGATAGAGAACTGGCATCTAAACATCAATAACGATAACTTATGTGGAGCAATCTTTGTAGACTTTAAAAAAGCATTCGATATGATAGATCACTCTATTTTAATCAGAAAATTAGAAACAATGAAAGTAAATCTTAAGCTGGTGAAGTTAATTAAATCATTCCTGACAGACAGACAACAAGTGGTGTCTTACAATAATTCTTTGTCCAACCCAACTGTTGTCGATATCGGTGTTCCTCAGGGTTCTATCCTCGGCCCTCTTCTCTTTGCCGTATACATTAATGATCTTCCTCTGTACATCAAACACTCATCCTGTGATCTGTTTGCCGATGACTGTACTGTTTACACTAGTGACAAAAGTTGCGCCACACTAGAACTATCTTTACAAACTGATACACATAATATTATTAAGTGGAGCAACGAGAATCGAATGCAAATAAATATTAGTAAAACGAAATGTATGTTAATATCAACCAGACAAAAACTACAAAACTCGCAGAAAACAACACTTCAGCTCTACATTGGAACATCACTAATTGAAAACGTAAATGAACATAAAACTCTAGGTCTAACTGTTGACCAGCACCTAAGTTGGAACTCACATGTAAGTGCACTCACAAAGCTAACGGCACAAAAAGTTTACCAATTAGCCAAAATCAAACACTTCCTGGATGAGGGGGCAAGGAAAATGTTCTACACATCTCACATACAAACATACCTAGACTATTGTTCCACAATCTGGGATGGTTGTTCCATATCCAACACAAAAAGGCTTCATTCACTTCAAAAACGTGCAGTGCGCCTAGTTGCTGATAAACACCAAACACATTGTACAGATTTTAATAACTATCTTAAAATATTACCCCTTAGAAAGCGCTTCCTATTTAACAAAGCTAAATTCGCTCACAAAATCTTGTCACAGAATGCTCCAACGTATCTGTGGCCTCTTTTAAAATTCAATGAAAAACGTAGTAACCGCTTAAACCAGTTACAGGTACCCAAGCCCAGGCTAGATTTGTTCAAGAAGAGCTTGGCTTACTCAGCTGCTCATCTTTGGAACAATCTTCCACATGATCTTAAAAACATGCACAGTCCCTACTCATATAATCGTAGACTGTTCAAATACATTATGAGTGCCAATTATATGCCGCCCTAAGGGATTATATTTCGAATTATTATCTAATATACTGTATGGAGGGTCTAATGATCTAGTTTTTCATTTTAATATATCTTACTTCTTAATTGTAATCAAATACTGTAAATGTATGCTTTTATACTACTTATAATGTTGCATCGCCATTAAACTAACACCTTAAGTATGGAGAATGTCTGAATAACTAGCAATAAAAGATGAGTAAGAGGAAGGGCAAAATGTAAGACGGGCCTATATGCACGATTCTTATCTATCAGTCAATACCCTTTACCTCCCTAAGGAGCATAGGTCATAAAGCTGGATCTCGTATAGTGGAGGCGTCAACAATTCACTCCCTGTGGCAGTATCTGTTTGGGACTCAAAGCTGCTCACCTGTGGGAACATTTTCCGCATGTGCTGACAACACACTAAGTCCCAGGTCATTCAGCAGCGGATTCCCAAAATGTCACGAGTTCTTATTATATACCACCATAAACTCTATCTATCTATCTATCTATCTATCTATCTATCTATCTATCTATCTATCTATCTATCTATCTATCTATCTATCTATCTATCTATCTATCTATCTATCTATCTATCTATCTATCTATCTATCTATCTATCTATCTATCTATCTATCTATCTATCTATCTATCTATCTATCTATCTATCTATCTATCTATCTATCTATCTATCTATCTATGTATTAATGTTTATTTTTATTTTTATTTATTTTATTTTTACATTCATTATTATTATTATTATTCTTTTTTTAATGTTAAAAACGTACTTTAATTATGATGATTATTGCAAATGTAATATTACTTTTATACTGATAAATGCACTTCGATTACGGAAACAACAGCAAATGGATTGATTTGCCGTTGCCCTAAAGACGCCAATAGGCGTGATGGGAAACAATGGCAAAGAAAACCTATCTGCTGTTGCCCTAAGACGCCACTAGGCGTAATGGCCACTGACTGCTTTGACGGTCGGTGGCTAAGGACGGAAGAAGAAGAAGAAGACTGATAAATGCCTTAATTATGCTTATAGTAAATGTGAGGATGAAAGGATATAGTATATATGATGAGAGAGAGAGGAAGGGCAGAATGTCAGACGGGCCTGCGTGCCCAATTCTTAACCCTTTGAAAATAAAGTTCGTTCGTTCGTTCGTTCGTTCGTACTTCCGCTTGTTCAACTTAGTTTGTAAATTCATTTTTAATTGTGAAAATGTCCTTGTCGTATCATACTACTGTTTTGTAATCCTTGGTTGACTAATTGTCTTGTTGTCTTCATCTCATACATTTATCATATAATAATAATACTATAATTTAGTCAATAACCAGAGTGTAAATGAATTTTATTAATTTTGATGAAATTTGAGGATGAATTAGGGACTTTGCACCAATTTGCAGTGGTGGTTCAAGAAAGTGGCAATGCACTTTATAGCTCATGATTAAGGCATAATAATATATGATATATTGATAATTCAATATAAATTTATGGTCTGACTTAAATGACAGACATATTGCATGTTTATTAGTACATTTTCCCAGTACTATATTCTGACTTAGCACATATCATTAATTAAATAAAATAATTATATTGGGACAATACCCATAATTATTAAATACTAATATTAAGTGCATGATATCATTTCGGCATCTTAAATAAATAAATAGCATAACTACTTCTGACTTATATTACAAAATATTATATATTGGTGGAACTTACAAATAAAAGTTCAATGACATTGTAATTATTTAGTAGGTATTCATACGTTGAGTAAGTACAATAATTACTTACATTTTATTTGTGATTATTACTGATCAATAATTACTTACAATATTAACGTCAAGATGCTTACCTTAGACCAGTTTATTAAAAACGGAAAAGATTTTGGAAAAAAAGGAGAAGCTCTCGAAGCTTATGCATTGGCTGAATTTGCAAAATATAAAGAAGAATTAAGACAAGAAGAAGACAGGAAAGCTATATTAAAAAAAGAAGAAGAAGAAAGGAAAGTGGCAAGAGATGAAATCCTACGGATTGAAAAAGAGAATAAATTGAGACGACAAGAAATCGTAATACAGCAAGAAATGGAATTGCAACGGCTTAAATTGGAAACAGCAAAACTTCATGCACAAAGTGCTGCAGCAAGCCAAAATGATAATGTTCAAAATGGATCTTCATCCAACCAAAATAAAGGCAATTATTATTTCAAGCTACCACCATTCAAATTACACGTTGATGATTTATCAGCATGGCTATCACGCTTTGAGGATATATGCAAATTCAATAACCTTAGCAAAACTGCATGGGCACTTAAACTCAAGGAATTTCTGGACGGCGAACCCGCAAACGCAGCACAAAATATTGATCCAACATTAGCCACAGACTATGATGCCATTAAGACCTTACTTTTACGTCGTTTTCACTTAGACGAAGAACAATGTAGGTTAAAATTTAAAAGTATCCTACCGGAATCTAATAAGGACTTTACAGGTTTTATTGCTAACATACGCAATACTTTTAACCGTTGGGTTGAACTGGCAGGTATCAACAAATCGTATGACAAGTTAGTTGATCTGTTACTAAGGGATAAAGTGTTATCCTCTGTCAGCCCACCGTTCTTTGCCTATCTGCAAGAACGTAAACCAGATACTATTGAAGAGTTGGAAAAAATTTCAATAAATTACTGCACTGCGCATCCGAATGCGAACATTTCTAACTCTTTGATAAGGGAACCTCTACCTGTGGCTTCCAATATGGCATACTATAGCAATAACAAACCAAGAAATCACAGTGTAGACAGAAGTAGATTCAATGGAAATTACAATGTTAATTTTCACAAAGGACATAATAATAATAATTTCAACAATAAAAATGATTTGAACAGAGGTAGATCAAGGAATAGGAATTATTCACCTCATTCAAGCTACAACAACAGTCAACATAATACTAATTATAATAGATCAAATAACCACAATAATAACAGCAATTGGAATAACAATAATCATAGCTCGAGACATCGAGATAACAGTTACAATAGGGGACAACGAGATAATTCAAATGATTATTCTCGTCATCGGTCTCAGTCGCGGAGACCATCACAGTTTGATCACAATGCAGGGGCGGCACTCACGGATGGTACGACCCCTAGTGTTTCTGATAATAATAATCAGTCACAATCTTCGTCTGCATGTTGTGCTGTTAACTTTAATGTGGCAAATAGTTGCCATGATTGTAATGCTATTTTTCAGAAGGCCAAAGAAACTGTGCTGAATTGTGGACACCTTTATACAGCAGTTGGTCTTTCGGCGAACGACGGCACAGGCACCCTGACGTTCAATAGAGGATTGGTAAATGGTACTATGGTCTCAGTTTTAAAAGATTCTGGATCAACAACCATTGGAGTTCGGCAGTCTCTGGTACATCCTAGCTGTGCAACAGGGGACTATGTCCGTTGCATGACCTTCGGGGGTACTATTGAGTACTACCCCACTGCCATAGTATATGTTAACACACCATTTTTTACAGGTAATGTCAAGGTTTGCATGCTACAGAATCCATCAGCTGATCTTACAGTAGGACGCATCCATGGCAGTAAGGATTGCACTCTTAAAGAAATTAATGAATGGTAGAAAAAAAATTTGCAATCTTTTAGCAACGCTAACGCTGTTGTTGCGATGGCTACACTTCGTGCCAACAAAATGAATACATGTGGCACAGCAGTTTCCAACTTCACTCTGAGTACTATCCCGGAAACTGATGAGGATGATGGATCTATTGTACAACATACTAAGGATACTCCAGGTAATAAGACCAGTTCAGCACAACCCAACAAAATGAAAAGATCATTTCGAGGGAGATATACTTTTCCTCGTCAGGACACTACTGCCAATTCTGATAATAAATGTTGGCGACCGGATCAGATTACAACTGATCCTAAGAAAACTGTTGACGTTGTCAACATTGACAAAAACATTACGAGGAAGAATAATAGGTTAAAGAATAATGCTGGACTTAAAAGGAACAGGGATAATAAAGTTAACACAAATAATTATGATGAAAAAGTTTTTACTTTGCCCAGCAAAGACATGTCTACGACATGTAGGAAACTTAATACCTTTGGTAATAATAGGTGTCATCCTCAGTCCAGTCAGGATGATATATCATACAATAAAAATACAACTTTTATGGTTAAGGAGAGATTTAATTCAAGTGATATGACTAGAGATACATATCATCATTGTTCACAGTTTCGTGACAATGATACTACTTATATTGGGAAAAGTGCGTATTCTCGCACAGTGTTAGTGCGAAATCTGCCGCAGGATACTACCTAGCAGACACTTAGAAATTTCTTTAATTTTACAGCAAACGTTAAGTTTGTTCGTCTTCTACCATCTGTCGATGGTCAGAATAGTCAGGCTTTGGTTACATTTCGTAACAATCGTGACGCCCGTTTGGTTATCGAGCATGATAACGGTGTCTATTTTCGACACCATCATCTACACTTACAATTAATACCTGATTCTGCGTTACGCAGATAATGGTATACGCTCACACTTCGATCTTATTTCTTGATGACTCAGCATTGTCAGTCATCATTTCTTATCTTTCTTAATCATCTATCCTAATATAGATTGATTTATTGATTTTTTCTTCTCGAAAAACATTTTTGATTCTTAACATCTTTAAATGTGTACACGTTTTCTGTCTTATTTGTTTTTACGTGGCCTACAAGAGACAGTAAGGTGGTTAAATGTTTAACTATGCTCAGCCCAATGCAGCATAAGTTCATTTGTCATCCTGGTTAAAATAAAACAGGCCAGTAAAGGTGACATGGACTGGTGAGTTTAATAGAATATTTCGGTGAATAATATATTTTCACACCCACCTATTTTGAGACTACCTGATCCTTCCAAAAAGTTTATACTCCTTATAGATGCGAGTAATTACGGAATTGGCGCATGTTTGCTCCAATATCATGACGACGTCCTCCATCCCACACTGTACGTCTCACGGAAACTTAAGCCACCAGAAATCAAGTACTCAACAGTTGATAGAGAGTTATTATCCGTCATTTGGGCGATCACAAAGCTCAAAAAATTCCTATTAGGCGCACCCTTTGTGGTACAGACGGACCAAAAAGCGGTGGCATCACTACGTCGTGCTAATCACAAGAGCCCGAAGCTGACAAGATACGCCATTCTACTTCAACCTTTTGACTTTTCTATCGAATACATTAAAGGATCAGCGAACATCCTGGCAGATACTCTCTCTAGAAATCCTTCTGATGTCGATTCATAAATAATGATACTCTTCGCAGAAACTTACCCAAGAGACATAGTACTAACGGTACATTTCGACATGGAAATGAACAATTGACTATAAAACCAGTATCTGCGTACTACAGACATATGAAATGAACTAAATCAAGAGACAATGTATTCGTATTTTACGCCGGGACTTTGGCTAGTGTCCGTTCCGGATAAAACTGGTTGAAACAACTTTGAAATTAATACTTGATGACATTTCGAACTAATTGCAGTTTGTGATAGGAATTCTTGGACGTTAAGAATATCTATATTTATTCTGAATCAGAACACTTAAACAGTCTTCTCTAATGGAAATTCACAAGGATCAAGACTACGTATGGATCATCACATCCAATGTTAATTAATTTTAACTTAGTTGTTGAATTAATGGAAATTAAAATGAAATGTGAGAAAAAGATGAAAAGAAATGGAAGAAAAAAAATGAAACATGAAAAAAAATGAATAAAAGAAAGGAATCTCACATAATTCTAAGTAATATTCTTATATATAATAATGAATTACATAATTATATTACATATTAGTTTCTTATTGCGTTAGTTAAGTTAGATAGGTATTAACCACTTAACACATATGATTATTGTCAAACACACATAACCAAGTTAAATTTATACGTTATTTTCTTTCCCTACTTTATTTCTTATTTGGTTTTTATTTTTTATTTTTCTTGTCTCATGACATCGTCTTTCATTTTCTTGCATTAGATTTTCAATAACTTGACTCTTAATACACACTTAGTATAATTAATTAGTTTAATTTTAATTAATTAGTTTAGTCTTGACATGACATTTCATTACGACAAACTTTAAGTTAATTAGTTAATTAAATATCAGCATTACACATTTTCTTTTAGTTAATATAACATTTGTGTATAACAATTCTATATAACATGATCGTTAGTAGATTATATGACTGTTAGTTAGTCGACATGACCACGACACTGTTCTAGTCAGAACATCGTAGGCCATATGTCGAATTTTTTTTTTTTTTTGGTTTCGGTTAAATTTTTGAGATTATTCACTTAGATAGGTTTTCAAAAAAAATCTATCGAATAGATTTCCCCCCCCCCCCCCCGGTGAACAGGGAATTGTTACGGTATTTTAATTGGCATCGTCTGCTAGAGGTTAGCAGCATACGATTTTAGGGGTTACAGCATTTAATGTAATGTAATATATTATTAGACTATTGAACGCTATGACGTATCAGCGTTGATAGGTCACGCATCGTGACCAAGAGACGGGACCCTTTTTTGTATGACCGTCGAACTGAGAAGACGTGTCCTTGTATTCTTATGGTGTCGGGCATGGAATGCCACACAGTTATATTGTATGTAAATATGGACATGGGTCAGTCCACTGATTCTATGAAAGAGATGAACGTTTCCAGGTTAGTAATTGACTAAACCTAAGTTGGAAGGAATTAACAGTCCGTATTAATTATATTTTGCCAGACGCGTAATCTCATTGTCGGCCGTTGGAACCACCAACTCCGCGTACATATAGTTACGACGTTCTGCCTACAGTAATTCGATTATTGGACAAGGACTGGTAGTATATCTACATATATCTTCAATATATGATCAAGTTATAATATGTATTTTTGTGATCAACTTGCATGGATTGTCTTGATGTGTACAACTGTGAATTAAATGTATGGACTCAATGAAATGACTTATCAAATCAATCGTATTCCAAGGTTCAAGTATTGTTCGGAATCTTCCACCCCCGCATTCGCTTAATCTTCCATCGAAGGCACGATGCACTATCACTGAATGAAAAAACTAACATATCAAAGAAAAAGCAATGGCCAGAAATTTATAATTGTTTTATTCATATCACATGGAACATTGTTCAGAGCAAACCACCTTGCAACAGTGGACGCAACAGGTTTTGAGGTCCAGTTTCTCTGTGGTTATTCTGATTAGAAGCATGAGAAGATTGCTCTAGATTATTTTTTCGAAAATGCTCCTCTGTCGGTTTCCGTTTTGTGGCCGATAGTTCAGCCAGCGCATTTTGATAACGCTCAGACTTCTCTAAGATGTCTTCAAGTTTTTCTGCCCCCTGCTCAGCTAGAAATCTCCGGGTATCTGCAGACAAAGTGTTCTTTATTTGTTCTGTTAGAACAAATTCCTCCAGACCTTCATAGGTAGAGGGGAGCTGTGAAAGCTCAAGGCACTTTGTTAGGTATCCCTTCAAACGAGACGAGAACTGTTGAAAAGTTTCAGAGCTCTCTTTCCTGCTGTTGCGAAACAGTTGCAGAAATTTGCGAGCATTCATTTCAAAGCGCTCCAGTAACGCTTTCTTCAACACATCATAGTTGTCTTGTTGGCTGCTTTCCAGTTTGGCGTAAACATCATACGCACTGCTTTTCAGCGCCTGAGAAAGCTTCATGTTCCAACGCGACCTTTCTAAACCGGACTGAGTTGCAATTTTCTCAAATTTCTCGAGGTACGTGTCAATCTTCTCATTAGGACAAGGGAAAGATTCTAGAGCGAAAGACATAGCAGTGAGGTGAGTAGATTGAGTGCTAGAAGGATCAGTTAAGGAAGAATGAGGAGAAGACTCTCCATTGCTGGAGGTAGAGGCAGCAACACGACTTTGGAACTCTAGAGTTTTAAGAGCCAACTCATGCTGTCTCTCCTTCTCTCTTTCCTCTCTCTCCTCCCTCTCCTTCTCATGCTGTCTCTCCTCCCTCTCCTTCTCATGCTGTCTCTCCTTCTCTTTTTCTCTCTCCCTGCGGATTTCCATTTCTTCCTCAATCTTCTTCTGCTGTAATAGCCGATCTTCCGCTTCTTTCCTCCTAGCTTCTTCTTTTTCCTCTTTGGCTTCAGCTGCTTTCCTCTCCGCATCATATCTCTCAAGTTCGTCTCTGACAAACGCTTTCGCTTCCTCTCCTTCCAGTCCCTCCTCTCTCGCTTCGTCCCTGAGGAGTTGTCTAAGCTTTGCCCTCTCGGCCATATTATGTCAGTGACGGAGACTAGTGGAGAAAGAAAATAGGAAAAAGGATACACTGGTTCCTACCACTTACGAGAAAATACCAAATAAAAGATGATATGCTTAACCCTGGGATACCTCCTCCAAAATAAAATCTAACTATCGCTGCTATTAATCGGCAATAAAGCACCTAATGCAAACACGACTACGCCAACTAAATGGTAGTTAAGATTACTTCACTGAAAAATAAGTTGCCACAGTGGAAGCAAAATAATTATTGCAAAAATTTAAAGAGAAAAATAATACCTTAATTTTAAAATCCACTATAAGTTCGCCCCTGAAGTCAGATCGGGTAAGGGAGGCAATTAATCTGGACGAAAGAATCCAAAACGCACTCCTTAACTTAGTTCAAACACCGTTCTGCCTCAGTACCCAGTGAATGTTATACACTCACCACTTTACCAGCGTTTAGTATTACAAATCAACAATTAACATATATTCCGACAAAATCCACCTGTAACTCAAATGTATATTATTCAAATGCTGTGGAAAAAAAAAACTTATCAGTTTGTGTGATCAGCACGCCCGTAAACAGATCGTTAGTCTAGGGGATAAATTATTTAAAGATATAACAACTCACAAGACATCAAACTCTTACTCTATTTCAGAATAAAGAATCTTAAGTTCAAAATCCAGATAGACGAGTCCACATTTGTCGTACTCGTCTTCCTATTCTAAGTTCAAAAATCCTTCGGACGAGACCACATTTGTCGTAGATTTTTAGATAGGAGAATTAAGACTTGGGTTGGTCCCTTCTGAATAGGTTAGATTAGGTGATAGACACAGTGAGAGTTAGTAAAAAAAATAGAATGTCCACAAGTGAGAGATGATAGACTGTGATATAGAGGCTGTCTCTGAACAAACATCGAGGACAATCTTCTCTCTTTTACCTATCCTCTACGACAGCTTTTAAGGCGTCAGACAGTCTAAACACAGATATATATATTACATATATTTCTATCTACTCACGGGCACGCACATACACGTGACGACAGTTAAACACACAGACGTGGGAAATCTATAACAATGAATATATATATATATATATACTAGAACGAGCTGACCAACGCACTGATTTAGTTCAAGAGAGATTTTAATTATCATCTACACAATCTTCTCACAACACCTAAAAAAATACATCAAGGAAAAACATATACCAATAGTCATAAAATTCAAGAAACTGCTACAAGGATGATAGCCCCGTTATACTCTGCCCTCTAGGTTTAGCCCACATTCCCGTTAGGAGAAAGATGATGGCCCAAATAGTTACAGATACATATGATTAGGGTCTAATATTGTCCTTCAAAAGGAACAATTTAATTAAGCAGCCAATCTTCCGTAAGGAGATTATAAAGTGGGGTGAATCAATAGTCATAAAAAAAACTCACTCAGTCCACTTTCACTCGGTTCTTTCATCAGGGTACCCTAGCACACGTGCTTACCTATCTGTACCGCTGTTCGCCGTCTGGCGCAACCTTAGGACACTTCTCTACAGTGAATCTGTATTCTTTGGATAAAGCGAATCCCAGCTCTGCAATTACAGGTTTCTTCCACTGTTTTCGGGGAGCGTTCACTTCACCAGTTAAATTTTGATTACTGTTAATGTCACTTGAATCAGTTTGGATAAGCAAGTTTAAACGGGCACACAGAGTAAAAAACACGAGGGTTCCCTTAATTTGGAAAAATTGCCAGTGGACAACTTCGTTCAACAGATAGTCTTGGTTCACTATTCACTCTTTCGACAAAAATGTCGGAAATGTTAATGTTATTGATTGTAATTTATTCTCGCCGCCAGGCAGCATGTATATTTCAATTTGAGAAGAAATATGAACTGGCTCAGAAGCCCAGTATAAACATTAGTCTTTAGCAACCGTTAGTGGGATTGGTATTACTGTTTATCTCTGATGGCACATGTGTGACCGGGTGAAGATCGTGATAGTGGATTTTGTGGAAGGGATGTAATTCTGTATTTTACTTGATATAAGGGAAATAATCCCAGGACTTTTCTTATTGTGTTTCTTCTGGTAAATACTGGTTAATCACCAGAGTTGGTAATTCCAGAAGGGAGGAACAACCCAGGTAATTGGTAGATCTCATAAGTGCCTTGATGGATTCTAAATTTGATCTTGACACGTTGAATATAATTGGCAACTCAAACAGTCAAGTGGAAACTTTCAATGGTGCAGAGCATTTGATAAGTCCAAATGGTTATAAAAGATGTTCTTTATTTTCGTTTCGTATTTCAAGTAAATAGTGGTAGCACGAGATAAATTTCTGGTGGGGAGGAAAATGAAAACTGCCAGCATTAGCCTCCAAGGCGAAAGGCTTACGGCACCTTAATACTCTAGTCGTTTTGTGACCTCTGTGGAAATCCTAGCGAAATAAAATACGATTCGAGACTTCAATTAAAACTAGATCGAACTTACTTCAGGTGGAATGAACCACACACATAATCGTGGCAGGGGTTAGTGCTGGTTCACTTAACCATCCTGGATGGTAGAGGATCTCATAGATGGATATTATTATCCAAACCGTAGGAGTCAAGGGCTTTTTCGTTCAATAGTAGTCGTAGCGCCTGGTTGCTCCAAACCTAAACTAAAGAACGCCCTATGTTGATTTGACTCTAGCATTGAGTTACTGCCTCAAGCTCTCTCTCTCTCTGTCTGGTTTCTAAGATGCATCAGTTTTTATACTTGTCTGGTGCTATGGCTTTCCAGAGGAAGTATTTCTCATTGGAGTTAAGACCGGAAACTTTCTAATGATTGGTCTTGGGGGCTAGTGGACTGTTGAAATAATCTTTAACCTAACTAGCTACGAATCCTCTAGTCTAAAATTATTGTTTCTATGTGATGATGACCAACCATTGTTTAAAGTTCTCTCTAATCTAAATGTTTTCCGGTCTGACTTGTATGTAGGCCACACAAGATTTGATGACATCATGGGTTCATGTGTGTCATGACTGATGATGTCATTGATTCTTGACTAGTGGTTTATTTATCTAACTAGTCATTCATAAAATACTTTACTATAAGGCTAACAGTTGTAGCTACTTAATAGTCTACCCTGTTACATACGCCCGGGGGCCGCCAAAGTGTATCCCGTAGGGAGACACTTTAGTCCCTAAAAAATGACTAATCCCTAAAAATATCGGGGTTCATGTATCCCACCAGAAATCGTGTCGGATGGAATACAACAATCAATATATGGGAATGATGGATGAATCAATTCTATTAACATAAGTAATTGTAAGTGGTGGGGACTGGTGGACATATTCAAGGTACTTAAGTAGGGACTGATGGACATAGTTAAGGTACTTAAGTAAGGACTGATGGACATAATCAAGGGACATAAGTAGGGACTGATGGACATAATCAAGGGACATAAGTAGAGACTGATGGACATAATCAAGGTACACATGTAATGACAGGGGATGACATGGTAGGAACCATTAGCAATAATAATGGGCAAAAATAGAACTGAACAATCATCAACCAACTAGCAAACCGCTTTTATGGGTTGATAGTTATCAAATATCTCTCAAATACATTATAAAACATAATACAACATGACAAGCGAGTTAACGTCGCAAAGGAAAACTGGGAACAAAAATGGCGGGTGCTCATAAAATATGGCGGACGTACAAAATTTCTGTCACCCTACACTTCAACTGAAGTGGGTGATAAAATTAATGGAACAAAATGAAAATGGAACCACAAAACTTGGTGGTACGGTATGGGAAACATGGGTAAGTCTCAATAAAAATAATGGCTACACCGGTATAACAATAACCGGAAATAATATAAGGATTGGAAACATGGCAATCAACGGACTAAGGTACTCAATGGAGAAATGGCAAATGTTAGTGGAACAATAACTGGAACTTCAAACAAGCAGAGCGCAAAATTGAAGTCATTATTATAATAAGTCATGGATGATGCCAACATTAGTGGCGGGTGAAAATGTACTTTAGTTAAACACTTTTATTAGGTACAACAGGACAACAGCACACTCAAATCTGAGCAAAATCTTATAGCAAAAAATTAAAGGGACATAAAAGATGGTCAAAAGTACATGAAAAAAAACAAAGGGAGATTAAAGGATGGTCAAAAGTAATGGGGTGAAAAAAAACGAAGGGAGATAAAAGATGGTCAAATATTAAATCAGTCAAAACTAACTTGATTTAATGACACTACGCGTGTGAAAGGAAATACATTAGCAATATATGAGGACTACACAGTTCTTCTGAGTCGGGAGATCTCCATCATCAATGTTTAAAAGGAGGCCGCAAGGTAAACTGTTCATATACTGGTAGATTCGTCAATGTTTTGCTTGCGGACGGAATTGTGTTAGTTCTCCATAAATGGCAATTTTGGACTTCATAGCATAACTTGCCAAATTGATAAAAGTCCGCAACCGAGATGTCCAGGGATGCATAACAGTCGGTCTTCACTGCTACATCAGGATCAAACAATTCAGCAGCGGAAGCATTGGGTAAGAGACTTGCTTCGTAATGCACGAGAAACAGGTTTTACATCATGCTTGAAACGACCTCAGGGTAGGAAATGTCAACATGACAGAAACTGTCATCTGGAAGTATGTACAGTTCAATTCGTAATCATCTTCGCGACAATATTCAACGCTTCCAATCTTACGATGTCTTGCGATGACAGGCGAGGATCGTGCTGTATAGGTTGGGAAGTAGGGACAATGGCATGGACAACAGGAGTGGACGGGACAGAGCTTCGTGGTGGAGGCTGTGGAATGGTAGGTGGACAACGGGGGGGAATGCGTAATCTACGGGATGGAGGTGTGACAGGTGGAGGCGGAGGGGATGGACTACGGTGAGGAGAATGAACATAACCACGGGAGTGACGAATACGGGGACGCACATGGGCGGCCTGCTGGAGAAGGTATTTAGGAAGGGGAGCAGAATCGCCAGATGATGTCGAATGACGACGTTTAGAAGTAAAACGAGCTGGGGTAGGAGGAAGATCAGGTTCAGTATCGGAAGAAGCAGAATCTGGGTAACTGTCAAGATCTGAGGGAGGGGGAGGAAAACAATCAGAGGTTGGAAGAGCAGGTTCAACTTCCAAAAAGTCGGAATCAAGGGCGGTATCAAGGTCGGAGGAAGGTGGATGAAGATAATCAGAGGGAGGAAGAGCGGGGTTAGATGAGATATGAGCAGAGGGAGGAGGGGAGGAAACGACAGGAGTTGTTGTAACTGGAGGTATAATAACATCATGCTGAGGCGAAGCATGAGAGGGGCCCGGAGTAATGGAGGGTAACTCAGCTAAACGCGCGTCACGGGCGTGGATACGGGAGTACAGTTTAGGAGGAGGGATAGGACCTTCAGAGGTGGAACAAGAACGATAACGTCTCGTACGATCAACCATATGGGAGGGTGAAGAAGGAGAAGGTACCTTGGAGGTGGAGGGAACAGCAGCTCGACGGACTACTCTAGACCGGAGTCTGTGTAAAGCATTATCTCTGGTAGGACTATCACTATCTGATGAGGAAGCATCATAATCATGGGGTTGGACAGGTGTAAGCGGAGCAGGGGGAGTGTTAAGTGAGACGGGGGCAGATCTGATGTTGTCTGATGGAGGACTAAATGAAAGTTCAGACATGGACGGAGAGTTTGAATGGTTATATTGGAGGGTAGCATTTCGCACTGGGCGGCCAGACGGAAGAGCGGGAGGAGGGACAGTGTATGGGCGTTGCTCATCTAGTCGCAATTGGGTAGCATGAGCTTTGGTTTCGTGGTGTCGCTCTTCATTCCAAATCACGAAGGTAACAGGGGATGTCTGTTCAACTATCTTGTACCCGGAAAGCCAGCGATGATCAAATTTATCGCTACGGACATGCTTCTTAAACCAGACTAAATCACCCACATGGAAGGAGGGTAGGTTAGTGCCCTTATTAAGCAAACGCTGTCGCTTCTTAAACGCCTTGAGAGCGTTATGATGAACTTGCTGGTGGGCGGAACGTTTCTGTCGCAGGATAATCTCAATGGGATTATCACCCATAT
Source organism: Oreohelix idahoensis (assembly GCA_024509875.1). Lineage (NCBI taxonomy): Eukaryota > Metazoa > Mollusca > Gastropoda > Stylommatophora > Oreohelicidae > Oreohelix > Oreohelix idahoensis. The sequence goes on from JAMPIV010022280.1 coordinate 156,146, forward strand.
ATTTCCGTTGAGGAGTAAGGAGATTATCCAAAGGTAGGCGTGGTTCCCTGCCATACAAAAGGTAGAATGGCGAGAAACCAGTCGTATCATTCACATTGACACGCAGAGCCTCAAGAGCTTGGGGTAAATAAAAATCCCAATACTGCGGATTATCAGCTGTGAATTTGGAGAGGATGTCATGAAGAGTCTTATGCATTCTTTCATTGCGGCCATTTGACTGGGGCCTATAGAAGCTGGTTATCTTATGTCTTATATTAAGGGCTGCAAGAGTAGAATGGAAAGGTCGACCAGTAAATTGCTTCCCATTATCGGAAAGAATAGTCTTAGGATAGCCGTGGCGAGGCACAAAATCATTAAGGAAGATTTCAGTTACTTCTTCAGAGGAAGAGCCACAAAGTGGAAAACATTCGGGCCAGACAGAATACTGGTCTACGAAATGCAAGACATGGGTATTACCGGACTGAGAAAGAGGATAGGGACCAGATAGATCAACGCTGACGCATTCCATAGGAAAATGTGTCAGAGACATCAGTTGGGTAAGGATACGCAGAGGCCGCATGTTGCGCTGCTTGCAAGTTCTACAAGAGTCGACATACTCGGCAACGTCTTTGTAGAGAGAAGACCAGTAATATCGCCTAGAAATAATGTCTCTTGTTTTATCTCGCCCCATGTGTCCATTAGAGTCATGGAAATCATGGAGAACACGAGGGATAAGATGCTTAGGAAGACAGATGAGGAGTTTATCTGGACATTTAGGGTTAATCCAGTAAAGAACGTTATCAGAGGATTGAATAGTGTAATTGGAAACGGATTTGGGGTCACGCTGAAACTGAGAGCGAATCTGCAGGAGCGCAGGATCTCGAAGTTGTTCCTTCGCAGTAAAAGAAGGAAAAAGGAGCTCATCAGGAGAGCTGGAAGAAGTGTCATGAGTAGAAATGACAGGAGGAGGACAGTCAGCATTAATGACAAGTATTTCTTTAGCGTTATCGTCAAGGTCTGATGACGCCTTAGGATCTGGCCGAGAAGAATAGGAGGGATCTGTACAAGTATCATATGGAATGCGAGACAGAAGGTCAGCTACAGTGTTATGTTCTCCTGGAATATGCTCAATGGTAGCATCATAACTCTGTAAATTCAGAGCCCAGTGATGCGTGATGCCATATGATGATGGATGGTATCCGCATGTCTGGTTTTGTGTAGTGTGCAGATGTGTTCAGTCAAACAATGTTCATACAAAAATAACAGGGCAATCCACATAGGACGTCAGTAAACTCACGACGTATAAAGTCAATGATTCTTGTAACAGCCGTTGACGTTTCTCTTCATTATTTATTGTGGACGCCACAGTGACAAAATGGTTACGCGAATATGTAGGCACATCAAACAGACATTATCACAGCAACATTCAATACAGCAATAGACGGTAGACAGCATTACAATGATGAGTCAGATGCATGTTATATTTCATAGTGCTGTAAATGTAGTCAGGTGAAAAACTCCATCCTTTTCTATAACAGCCAGGAGATAACTAGATGTATGAGATCAGTTCACTCTCCTTAGTCTGACTTCAGCAAGACAGACACGTCTGCCGAAGTATAAATAATGTCCTCAAAAATATCCTCTAGATAATAAAGGTTTTCCAAACCTAGTTCATTTAACAAAGTAGCAAGTAATGGTCCTTGGGACATGCATCAACCGATGCAGTACAATACAGCGACATGTGAGCTGGGAAAACATCTCGTGACGACGACTTTCGAAGACAGGCTATGAATCGAAATCGCTCACGACCCAAAATCGATAGAGTTAATGAAAAGTCAATTTACCTTGCCTTCAGGAAATACACAGAAATATCACGCCTCCCGACATGTGGGAAACACTAGAGGTATTATCTCGAATAAACGAAATATCCATTAAGAGGACTACACATCCCTGACAGAACAAAAAATAGCGGAGATCCCCTCTTCAACGAGGCATCTCTTTCGCCATTCAAATCGCTCACTCCACTAGTGGTGGGCGGAAACCGATCGACCAAAAAACAAGACCAGTCATGCGTAGTCCAGCGCAAAAAGACCACAGCTCAAAACTTAACTGCATTCAATACCAACGCGGGAAGACAAATGCTTACCGAGAAAAGTGACTATAAATTTCAAGCAGTTGTTGCCCTTGCGTTATAAAATAGATATTGTAATAAAACGATGTTGCGAGAATTTATCACGCAACATATCACCACCTCCTCCCGATAAAAAAAAAAATGTGGAACATATTTTTTTTTTTTTAAATATCAAAGAGCATGCGATAAGCGGCTCAAAACGCACGAATTATGCGCTGATAATTAATTAAATTGCCTAACATGAGGCTAAATATAGAGTGTCTGGTGAGGATATACCTCAACAGAAAAATAAATATGTCTCAAAAAATATTCAGATCGGGGAGGTGTCACCAACACACATCACGTTAGCATGTAAACACAATATACGTATGCAAGTTACCATAATCATCATTAAACAGCATACTATAATATTGTCTTTAAAAATGGATGTACAAATCTGATAGGAAAATTTAAATAGTACATTCTTTGACATGTAATGACATAAGTACATAGTAAAGTTAAACTACATGACGATCCAGGACATATGCTCTGGTATTCCGAGGGTAAGTACACAATCTAGAACTCGTCATGCTTGATACTAGTAAGGTAAGTCCTCAGCTCAACAATGACATTCTGAGAAAGTACAAGCAATATAATGCTAATTAATAACTAATATGCTTCATAAGGTACAATACATTATTAATAATTGTGGCTGTTTAGTAAACTAACGGCCCTTATATTAACTACTCAGTCCTCCTCTATCATCTTAAAAAACGAACAGAAGAAGACGACAACAAAGCACGATAGTGTGTACATATAAAGTAAGTACAGATGTGCTAATCTATTGTAGAAATATAGGTGTGTTATGACTCTGTAATATATGGAAATATAGGACAGAAGTATTAGTTGGAGTCATGTGGGCATCTAGACAAAATGTCAGCCATCACATTATCCGCACCACGGATAGCTCGTACCGTGAAGTGAAAAGGTTGAAGAGCTATAGCATATCGAGTGGATCTCGAACTCTTCAAATTCTTAGTCTGAATAGCTGTAAGAGCTTTCTGATCAGTCTCTAGAATGAAATGTGCGCCCAGGAGGAATCTTTGTAGCTTTAGAATTGACCAAACCATCGCTAACAACTCACGGTCTAAAACCGAGTAGTTCCTCTCTGCCGCATTTAGTTTTCTAGAAATGTACATAACAGGATGCAGAGTATTTGCATATTCTTGCATCAGTGCTGCTCCAATCCCAGTGGATGAAGCATCACTCCGAAGAACAAAAGTCCTATCAAGAGTAGGTAATCTTAAGATGGGAGGAGAAGAAAATATATTCTTGATATGGTCTAGTGAAGATTGGCATTCTTCAGACCAACGGACCAGATTAGGCGAACCTTTCTTCAACAATGTTGAGAGAGGTGCCATGATCGAAGATAAATTTGGAATAAATCTCCCATAAAATTGAATTAAACCTAAGAGACTCCTAATTTGTTTCTTCGTTTTAGGAACAGAGATGTTCAGTATTTTGGAAGTATTGTGGTCTTCTGTCTTCAAGAGACCATGACCAACACGATGACCCAGGAAAGAGATTTCACCAAAACCAACAAAAGCTTTAGAAGGTTTCGCTGTCAAATTATTCTCACGTAGAGTGGACAGTAAGTCATATAACCCTAAATAGTGATCTTCCCAGGTATCACTGAAGAGACAGATGTCATCTAAGTATGCGATGACATCCGAACGATGTGACAGAATTCGACGGATCATGCGAACGAAAGTGGCAGGGGCGTTCATGAGACCAAAAGGCATAACATTCCATTGAAATAGACCCCTAGGTGTAGAAAAAGCAGTAAGAGGTTTGGCATGCTCTGCTAACTCAGTCAGAATTATTTGGAATAGTGTGATGCTACGTTATGTGTCTAGGGTATGAGTATGGTGAAGTGTAAGTCACAACAACAGACAGATAAACAATTTAATTTAATCCACTACTCTTGACAACACTGTGACACTCACATACATATAACACTCTATGAGAATATCTTACAGGAGACACTCGTAACTTTTCAAATAACAATATGTATTCATTTCTATCATAAAGGCATATGTGTGTCCTGATTCAAAGACAAAGGAACCAGGAATCACAATCAATGTTAATTACAAGTTATGTACAGAATGTATTAATATGAATCTGGTAGTGACATATATTATTAAAAATATCCTATGTGTGTCAGTTGTGTAATAGTAGTATGAGGTAATACTGGTTTTGTTTTGTTCAAGCTCTGTTGGTAGTTGTCATCATGACTTCAATAGTTTGTCTTAAGGAAATTAGTATTGGAGATGTTCTCAGTTCCTGATATTAAGACAATTAATTTCCCCTCTTAATATTATTTTTACAAAGTCATTTCAAGATGAGGGGACATAATGTTGAGCTCAGCTGGCCAATTCGCTTATCTGGCGTGATGGCGGCAGGAAAGGATTCCTCTGCTCGAATTCTCCTCTGGGTTCAGGAGACACCTCACTGATAGCTAAAAAGACCAAGGAGTATGCTGTCCGACTCAGGATTCAGCAAAGCTCTGACCAGGTGCTGCTCACTACCATCAAGACCACGGTCCCTGAAATCAAGAAGGATGTACCTTCTACTTCATAACTAACTTAAACTCTCTTTTTACACTGATCACAACACAGCACAAACATTGAGTTCAGAGCGTTAGGCCAACTGTCAGCTTCATTTGAAATACTTTATTCCAGTATTACCCTTCTTAATGGTTACTACGCCTCTGCACTTCCAGCATTATTTCTTTCTATTCAATCATCCAGGTGTCAGTGTACTGTTTGGCCATTCCATGCCGTTTTACTTCTCTCCGACACCCTCTGTTCAGGCTGGAGCATTATAGGCTTTACCTCACGTTTGCCACTGAACTACACATATATATATACAGGCATAAATCAACAATTCACATTCAATTTTCATTAAAAGATATTGAATGGTTCAAGCTTACCACAATTCCTAGGAATAAACACAGATACGTTGATTAGCAATGAATTCTGGCACAAACTGGCACAAATTCCCATCTGCTTATCTTCCAGGCTTTTATTTAGCAAAATATAAGCTGGCTTCAACGCACTGATGCTTTATCAAGCTTATTTAAACAAGTGGTTTCGAACTAACGCTCCCAAGTGTGTATATCAGCGAGTCTGACCAATGAGCCACGTTTCGACAAGTGTTTGAAAAAATGTTACCCTTCCCCGTCTCCCTTGACAACGAAAGATAGTATTTATAGTCCGACCAATCGTGGTTAGGCTTTCATTTGTTGCGCTCCAATCAATTTGGAGTTTACATGGTAGACTATTTCTGTAACGTAAATTTTTTTCAAACACGTTATAAAAAAAATCTTATGAGCAGAAATGATTTTATGCTGTCAGGCATCCCCAATATTTTATTTTGGTTATAATTTATTAATTCCTGGACTATTTGCGTAACGTTTTACATATTCTTTGTCAGCAAGCCCTAAGGAACCCAAAAATACAAATTTAAAGGAGCTACGTGGCTGCGTTCAAAATATGCAATTTCTTCTACCTCCTGTTTCGAAGATGTGCTGTCTGGGTACTGTTATGTTTTCAAACGTAAACCCATCTATTGTTATCTTTCCTAATAAGCGTTTTTTATGATTTTAAAACCTAACTCTGGGATGGTTAATGTATTTTATCACTGTCCGTCTGAAAAAAAGTTAGTGCATGGCCTTACACGCGTGATGGCAGCATTTGTGTATCGCGCGAAGCGTGTTTAGTGTTCGGCTTTCTGCCTCTCCCTTCTCGCTATCCTTATCTGTTCGTTCGTTTTGGTAACGTACTATAATTAATGTTAGGATTAATTTAGGTCATTACGCAGGGTGCCTCTCAATGTTTTTCCAAGAAATACAGCACACGTTTCATTGAAGAAAGCGGGTCATAATACAGTAAGCTTTTACTATCAACGTGAAAGCGTTACAATTTGCAGACGAAGCAGAAAACAAGGGGGATTTCGAGTACATTCTTTGTGACAGCACTGTTATTTTACCATTGCTCATTTCTTTATTAATTTTATTTGTTAGGCTTCATATTTACCTAATAATTTATATATGTGGATTAGAATATTCCACGACACCTCCCCTCTTAAAACAGACATTATATGTCAGTCCTTTATTCTATATACACATAGAGAAATTTATTATTATTTCTGGGGTTTACGGTGATTCTCATCACACGGATGGCGGCTTAAAAAATCCGCTCCCAAATTGGTTTTTCCAGATATATACTCGATGCTAAAATTATATGGAGCCAGAAGCAAAGACCATCGGAGTAACCTAGAGTTCTCATGCTTAGCCTGTGCTAGAAACGATAAAGGTTTGTGGTCAGTTTGCAACTTAAATGCCTTCCCATATAGATAAATATTGAATTTCTTTATTGCCCATATTACTGCAAGACATTCTTTTTCGCTAGTTGAGTAGTTGATTTCAGCTTTATTCAACTTTCTGCTAGCATATGCCACTGGGCTTAATTCCCCATCCAATGCATCTGATTTCTGTAGTAGAGTTGCACCCAGCCCAATATTACTTGCATCCGTCCTTACTATGAATTCTTGACTTAAGTCAGGTAATTTCAAAATGGGTTTACTTGTGAGCTTTTCCTTCAACTCTTGGTAGTCATTTCACATTGTGGTGTCCATGTAATGCGATCTGGATGTCCTTTACGTGTCAATTCAGTTAACGGTGCACATATGGAATTAAAGTTTTTGATATACTTCTGGTAGAAACCACATAATGAGACAAAGGATCTCACGTCCTTCTTGGTTTGTGGTCTCGGGGCTTTCTGTAGTTTCTCTAAATTCTTTGGGTCAGGGGTCATGTTTCCCTGATAAACTGTGTGTCCCAAAAATTCCAATTCTTTACATCCAACGCAACATTTGGTTGGTCGGGCTGTTAAATTTGCCTCCCTAAGTCGATTAAACAGCATGTTCAGAGAGTCAATGTGTTCCTCAAATGTTTCTGTTGCTATAAGGATATCATCCATAAAATTTGTTATACAGGGATTATTCAGAGGATCCAATAATTTTCTCATCATTCTAGAGAAGACACTAGGCGCATTCTTCAATCCAAATGGCAATCTATTAAACTCATAGTGTCCTTCTTCTGAGGTACTAAAAGCTAGGTATGGTCTAACCTCAGGCTTTACTGGAATCTGATAGTATCCTTTACTCAGATCCACTTTTGAGAAATATTTAGCTTTATTTAGTCTGGCAAACAGCTGATTTGTATCCGGCAATGGATCCACCTGTCCTTCTGTAATAGCATTCAGTCTCCTGTAATCTATACAGAGTCTATGTTCTCCAGAGGGCTTCCTTAAGAGTACAACACCGGAACTATACGAAGACTCACTGTGCGAAATAATTCCTTCCTTCAACAGATAGTCTATCTCTTCCTTCAAAGCTTTCTCCTTAGCAAACGGAATCGAATATGGTTTCATACAGACAGGTGTGGAGTCTATTAGTTTCATATCATATTCCAATAGGTTTGTATGCCCTGGTCGGTCTGTTAACACCTCTGCATGATTATTTAGAACCTGTTGCACTCTCTCTTTCTGAGTTTTCGTTAAATGTGTACTGATTTTCACCTGTGCTGCTGTCTCACAGGGGTGTAATGGATATTCAAATGATGAAAGTGGTTCCTTTTTCATCTCCATGGCGATGGACAAGGTCAACAAGTGTGTCTCTTCCTGATGTTCTCTTTCCAAATATTTCTTCAGGAGATTCACATGATAGATTTTTTCTTTCCCCTTCTTATCTATCTTATAATTTGTTCTAGACACCTTCTCTAAAACTGTATATGGACCCTGCCATCCAATTTGTAACTTATTCTGACTCCCGGGCAAAAGAAGCAGTACTTTCTCTCCCACAGCCAAATTTCTGTCTTTCGCCTTCCTGTTATAATAGGCAGCATGTTTCTTCCTGGCTTGTTTCAAATTTTCATTGGCAAGTTTCCAGCCAGTTTTTAACCGAGTGGTCAGCTCATTCACATATTGGTATGAAGATGTAATGTTTTCCTCTGCCTTTTCATCAGTCCACGTTCTTAACATAGCTACATATGGACCTTTAATTGTGTGGACCTATTTGTCCATGCACCGGTATGGTCTCTTCCACTCGAAGCTTTATAGTGATGATTTTTCCTCCCAGAATTTTCATTCACAAAACGACCGCTACCAATTTTTCTCTTGGGGCTTTCTCCCCACTTAAAATTCTTGATGAGAGATTTCCTCTCTACATCCTCTTCCTCCAGTTTGTTTAAGTCCGATTGAGGGATTTTCGGCTTATCCTGGGGTAAGACATCTTTTTGCACTCTCCGCATAGTGGCCATTGTAAAACAGTTAAGTGAAGCTTGTCCGTGAAAAGGGGCTTCCCATTCCATTTGGTCCACTTTATCAAATCTATTTCTCTTTTTATTATCAGGCCTAATTTTGCCCCGTGGCGTGTCCAGGTCCTGATCCATGTTCCCACTTGTGGGTGTTCCCTCATGTGCTATGCTACACCTTTCTACAAAATTCTCAATGTCCCATCTTGCTTTGGGCCAATAATAATTGTGAGCCACCTTTTGAATGATGGTACCTATTTTCTCATGGTCCCCATCTGGTTTCACATGTAGGCTCCTTATTAATTCTGTCCTGTATCTTTTGGAAGAACCAGCTGTCCGTGACCTTTGGATCTAGCTCCAGTCTTCCTATACATCAACTTGTTTTTCATGTAAAAATCTCCCTTGCCTGGAGTTGTATGACAAGTTGACAATTTTCTGAAACAAGGCTTGAGTGTTTTATCCCAGCCTGTGCCTTCCTCATCTCTTCTGGAGTGGTATCTAACATAATATCCTCCTCCTGTCTTGAGGTCGACCTGACCTGAAGGGTTGCCATATACACAGGTTTCCTTCTGCAACGGTCAGTGTCATGATTGTCCATCTGACAATTCTTACACCACCTTTTTCCTTGGTTGAAAGATTTTCTTTCATTATATTTCCTTTCATCGAATTGTGGGAATTTATTTTTATTTTCATACCGTGGCCTATCAAATTGGTGCTTACCTTTATTTTGATCCTTAGGATCAAATTTATTAAAGTTCTGTGGTGCCCTAAAGTTATCCACTTGTTTCTTTTTATTACCTGTTACCTCTGCTTGAGCTGCTTGATACCTTTCAGCAACATTTAGCAACTCATCCAGCCTCTCTGCACCTTGTTCCATGAGAAACTTTCTCAGGTCTGGAGCCATGGACTCTCTTAGTTGCTCTATAAGGACCATTTCCTTAAGATCTTGGGTTTTCCCCAGAGAAGTCCATTTCTCCAAGTATGTCTCTATTCGTGCAGAGAAATGGTGATAGGTTTCACCTGACAGTAGTTTAGCATTCCTAAATTTTTTTCTATAAAATTCTGCATTCTTTTCATATCTTAACAAAAGAGCCTGCTTTAGCATGTCATAATTTTCCTGATCACCTCTGCTCATTTTTGCAAAAACTTCATAAGCTGCCCCACGAAGTCCCTGAGATAACTTTAAGCTCCACCTTTCTCTCTCTAACCCATACGTGGTAGCTAATAGTTCATACCTATTTATATAGCTCTCAATATCATCGTCTTTCTCAACAAAATGATCTAAATGAAAGTTCATAGCTGAGGTTGAGGCTCCTTGAGTAACCGTAGCATCAGAGGCAAAGGGACTGGCACCATTTTCAGGAGCATGGCCTTGAAACTCAAACTCCCTTAGTCGTAACTCATGTTCCCTTTGTAATCTCTTCTCCTCCTTTTCTGCTTCCCTCTCTGCAGCTAATCACTTCTCTTCTCTTTCTGCACCTTCTTTCTTCTCTTCCCTTTCTGCAGCCAATCTTTTGTCTGCTCTTTCGGCCTCCAATTTCTTAGCCTCGTTGTCAGCCTCAATCTGCAACCTCTTAGTCTCTCAGCCTCTAACTTTCTTTCGGCCTCTTTTTCTCGGCTTCTTCTTCTTTCTTCGCGTTCAATAAATTTGTCACATTCCGTCGTGACATAGGCAACCATAACTTGCCCATCTAATCCTAACTCTTTTGCAGTCTGAACCGCAGCAGATCGAAATTTGGCCAGGTCCGCCATTGTCTATCAGGTAAATTTCTACAATGTCTAACCAACAATTCAAATTCTAAATATATATAATGGACAACACAGGCACCGTGAGCTCAACCTTATTTAATTCCACCCAAGGATACCTTTTAATTCTTATATTCCCTGAAGTGAATTACCCCCAATATTTTTAATAGTTAAAGATTCAAAATCCCAAGAGCGAGACCCCAATATATGTGGTGAAGTGGGATGTTATAAATATTTATAGGGGACTTAGTGTACTGACTGAGATCAGCTGTGAAGGTATCTATATCTATTAAGAGTAGTGTATTATAGATAACCTTACTTGCTACCACATATCTCTATATCTCAGTCAGAATTATTCTGGAATAGTGTGATGCTACGTTATGTGTCTAGGGTATGAGTATGGTGAAGTGTAAGTCACAACAACAGACAGATAAACAATTTAATTTAATCCACTACTCTTGACAACACTGTGACACTCACATACATATAACACTCTATGAGAATATCTTACAGGAGACACTCGTAACTTTTCAAATAACAATATGTATTCATTTCTATCATAAAGGCATATGTGTGTCCTGATTCAAAGACAAAGGAACCAGGAATCACAATCAATGTTAATTACAAGTTATGTACAGAATGTATTAATATGAATCTGGTAGTGACATATATTATTAAAAATATCCTATGTGTGTCAGTTGTGTAATAGTAGTATGAGGTAATACTGGTTTTGTTTTGTTCAAGCTCTGTTGGTAGTTGTCATCATGACTTCAATAGTTTGTCTTAAGGAAATTAGTATTGGAGATGTTCTCAGTTCCTGATATTAAGACAATTAATTTCCCTCTTAATATTATTTTTACAAAGTCATTTCAAGATGAGGGGACATAATGTTGAGCTCAGCTGGCCAATTCGCTTATCTGGCGTGATGGCGGCAGGAAAGGATTCCTCTGCTCGAATTCTCCTCTGGGTTCAGGAGACACCTCACTGATAGCTAAAAAGACCAAGGAGTATGCTGTCCGACTCAGGATTCAGCAAAGCTCTGACTAGGTGCTGCTCACTACCATCAAGACCACGGTCCCTGAAATCAAGGAGGATGTACCTTCTACTTCATAACTAACTTATAATTTCTTTTTACACTGATCACAACACAGCACAAACATTGAGTTCAGAGCGTTAGGCCAACTGTCAGCTTCATTTGAAATACTTTATTCCAGTATTACCCTTCTTAATGGTTACTACGCCTCTGCACTTCCAGCATTATTTCTTTCTAGTCAATCATCCAGGTGTCAGTGTACTGTTTGGCCATTCCATGCCGTTTGACTTTCCTCCGACACCCTCTGTTCAGGCTGGAGCATTATAGGCTTTACCTCACGTTTGCCACTGAACTACACATATATATATACAGGCATAAATCAACAATTCACATTCAATTTTCATTAAAAGATATTGAATGGTTCAAGCTTACCACAATTCCTAGGAATAAACACAGATACGTTGATTAGCAATGAATTCTGGCACAAACTGGCACAAATTCCCATCTGCCTATGTTCCCGGCTTTTATTTAGCAAAATATAAGCTGGCTTCAACGCACTGATGCTTTATCAAGCTTATTTAAACAAGTGGTTTCGAACTAACGCTCCCAAGTGTGTATATCAGCGAGACTGGCCAATGAGCCACGTTTCGACAAGTGTTTGAAAAAATGTTACCCTTCCCCGTCTCCCTTGACAACGAAAGATAGTATTTATAGTCCGACCAATCGTGGTTAGGCTTTCATTTGTTGCGCTCCAATCAATTTGGAGTTTACATGGTAGACTATTTCTGTAACGTAAATTTTTTTCAAACACGTTATAAAAAAAAATCTTATGAGCAGAAATGATTTTATGCTGTCAGGCATCCCCAATATTTTATTTTGGTTATAATTTATTAATTCCTGGACTATTTGCGTAACGTTTTACATATTCTTTGTCAGCAAGCCCTAAGGAACCCAAAAATACAAATTTAAAGGAGCTACGTGGCTGCGTTCAAAATATGCAATTTCTTCTACCTCCTGTTTCGAAGATGTGCTGTCTGGGTACTGTTATGTTTTCAAACGTAAACCCATCTATTGTTATCTTTCCTAATAAGAGTTTTTTATGATTTTAAAACCTAACTCTGGGATGGTTAATATATTTTATCACTGTCCGTCTGAAAAAAAGTTAGTGCATGGCCTTACACGCGTGATGGCAGCATTTGTGTATCGCGCGAAGCGTGTTTAGTGTTCGGCTTTCTGCCTCTCCCTTCTCGCTATCCTTATCTGTTCGTTCGTTTTGGTAACGTACTATAATTAATGTTAGGATTAATTTAGGTCATTACGCAGGGTGCCTCTCAATGTTTTTCCAAGAAATACAGCACACGTTTCATTGAAGAAAGCGGGTCATAATACAGTAAGCTTTTACTATCAACGTGAAAGCGTTACAATTTGCAGACGAAGCAGAAAACAAGGGGGATTTCGAGTACATTCTTTGTGACAGCACTGTTATTTTACCATTGCTCATTTCTTTATTAATTTTATTTGTTAGGCTTCATATTTACCTAATAATTTATATATGTGGATTAGAATATTCCACGACAGTAGATCTTCTAACAAAGGCATCGGTTCAGCATCGAACTTTGTGACCTGATTCAATTTGCGATAATCAACACAAATTCGTATGTTCTTATCCTTCTTCCGGACAATAACCATGGAAGAAGAATATGGTGAAGTCGATGGTTCAATTATATTTAATTGAATCATTTCATCCAATTCCTTTTCCACTTGCGACTGAAAGTGTATAGGAATAGGATAAGGCCTAACCCTAATTGGATTATTGTCGGTAAGAATTATGTCATGTTCTATGACATCTGTGTGTCCAGGAATGTCAGTGAGAACATCCTGAAATGTTTGTAACATCGACGAGACTTGTCGATGTTCGTCACCAGAAAGATTAGGAGAAACAGAAACGTTTTTCCAAGATTCCGTAGAATGTAATGGAACCACTGGAAGGGGAAGATTAACATCAGAGAAGGTAGATTCCTCATCCTGTATGACAGACAGGGATGAATAATGACCGTGAGGTGCAGGAGCATCATCCGTTGCCTGGAAAATAGGCAGCAAATAGTCCGGACGTTCGTGAAATTCCGAAAGCATGTTTATGTGGAAAGTTTTATTCTTTCCATCAATATCGACCACATAGTCAACATCGGAAATCCGAGAGACTATTGCATACGGACCTTTCCATGCAATAAGAAGTCTATTTTCCCTACTGGGGAGTAGGACGAATGCTTTGTCACCTGGACAAAGTTGTCGTAGACATCTATTCTTGTTAGCAAACTGTCTTGCCTTCTCTTTAGCAATTTCTGATGAAGCAGTTGCTAGCTTACATGCCTCAATGATCTTTTGTCTAAGAGCAATGACATACTCATATGAGGATTGAGTTTCATCGCTAATATCATCGGCAGTGATGAGATCGTGTAATAAAGACATAGGGCCGCGTGGACGCGCGCCAAAGACAAGTTCGAAGGGAGAAAATCCTGTGTGTTCATTAGGGACTTCTCTATAGGCAAAGAGAGCCGCGGGTAAAACCCTGTCCCAATCTTGAGGATGATCTTCAGTTATCTTACCAAGCAAAGTCTTGAGCGTTCTATTCAGACGCTCAACTAACCCATTAGACATAGGATGGTAGATACTACTGAGAGATCGTTCAATATGTAAGGTAGACATTACCTGTGACATAGTGTCAGATATGAGTTGAGTGCCATGGTCTGACAATATTTCTCTGGGGAACCCCAAGCGAGAAAATATCAACCAAAGAGCATCTGCGATATCTGTAGTAGATATGCTCTTAAGAGGAATAGCCTCTGGCCAACGTGTGCACATATCGATACATGTAAGGATAAACTGATGTCCTCTGGCCGACTTGACCTTAAAAGGGCCAATAATATCTATGGCCATTTTCTGAAACGGCCGAATAGGAATGTCAGCAGCCTGGATAGGCGCAGCATGTCGTGGTCCTCTAGATTTGACCTCCTGACATACCTTGCATGATCGGCAGTAAATACGAATGTCCTTATTGACAAAAGGCCAAAAGAAAGCCGCAAGGACTCTCGACTTCGTACGGGAAAAACCCATATGTCCAGCACATTGCGAGTCATGAGCATGTTGTAATATTTGCACTCTCATGCTCCTGTGGGGTACACTCCCTAACTCCGTGAATACGACCAATAATAAGGTCCGCAATAGGATTAGGTAAGAGACAAGCATGCACATCTCCAGTAAAGAAAGGAGTGGCAATGCGAATTACAGCAGTAGGATATTTTTCTAGAGTGCCGCCAAATGTGACACATTTAATAACCCTTCCTGTAGCACAAGATGGATCTACAAGCGATTGTCTAACACCAATAGTGGTGCATCCGGAATCGAAAAGTAGGGAGACCGGAGTATCATTAACAAGACCCTTATGTAGAATTAAAGAACCCCTCCCGTCATGCGCAACAGCAGCAGGAAGAGCGGGAAGTGGGTGACCACAACTCAAAGTAGTTATGGTACCCGGTTCGAATAAAGTACTGCATTGGGGGCATTTGTTTGCTCTCTCAAAGTCAAAAGCAGAACCAGTGACAGCGTCAAAGTTTTTACTATCAACAACATGATTACAGGCTCCCTCAGTTTCCTGTTGTACAGCATTAGCCTGCTGATATCTCTTTTTTTTGTGTTGAGATACCTACCGACTATTATTACCTCTGAAGTTATCAGAGTTATTATTATCTCTGCAGTTATTATTGTCTCTATTGTAATTGTTATCCTGGTTCGAATTCCAGTTTCCACGATTACTATCATGTTCACATTGATGCGAACATCTATTTGTTTGGTTCTGAGGTCTTCGGCAGGAATAACCTCTATTACCATATCCTCTTTTGAAATGCCTATAATTATTAGGGTGATAGTAACGAGTACTATCAGGTTGTCTCCAATTCTTCGAAGAAGAATCACCATGAAATTGATTTCCATGATTTTGACAGAAATTACCGCTACTCTTTCTATCAAAATTTTGTTGGGATCTACGAGCAAAGGTTTGGCCATACGGAGCTGCCGAAGCAACTGGTAAACCTTCTTTCACCTTAGAGTTACCCATGGTTATGTGTGGGTGCGCAGTTACGTATTGGCAACAGAAATCTTCCATTTCTTTTATTGTTTTTAGGTTTACGTTCATGAAGGAAAGCAAGGAAAGACTCATTGACAGACGACATGACTTTGTCTCTAAGTATTAAGTCCATAAGTCCTTCATAAGTTTTTTCCGTCTTAGATAGTTCAACCCATCGTGAGAAAGTAATGCGTAATCTTGCAATAAACTCGGAGAATTCAACTCCATTTTCAGGTAACATGTTTTTAAATTGTAGACGATAGCCGTCTTCGTTAAGCTGATATTTCTTTAACAAAGCGGCCCTGACAACCTCATAATTGTTCTTGTCAGGTTCATCCACCATATTTAATATACTTAGAGCTTTACATGTCAGTATCCCTGATAACTGATAAACATATTTTGCTTTGTCTATGTTATGAGCTGTACATGCTTGTTCAAATCTGTCCAGATAGAACATTATGTCATCACTGGAAGGACTAAATGTTGGTAACTTAATCTTAAAAGTATCATTATTAGCCTTACCAGAAGATGAACCCTTGTTTGAATCATTACCATTACTCATGCTCGTCAATTTCAATTTTTCCAACTCTAAAGCTAAGACCTTTTCTTCATGTTCCATTTTTGCTTTCTCTTTCCTCTCATCAGACTCTCTCTGTAATCTTCTTTTCTCAGCCTGAGCCTCTTTTTGAAGTCTTTCATTTTCAGCTTCTTTTTCAAGTCTTTTATTTTCAGCCTCTTTTTGAAGTCTTTCAGCTTCTAGCTGTAGCTGGAGTTTTCTCTCCTCAGCTTCTGATTCCCTTTTTTGTTTTTCCATTTCCATTTGGAATCTTTTTTCATCCACCTGCATCTGCAGTTTCTTTTGTTCAGCTTCCATTGCTTTATCATATTGAGCAGTTGCAAATTCTTCTAACTTATCACCAGTCTTCCCAAGCAATTTACCCTGCTCAATAAAGTGCTCAAATGTAGACATGTTGTCTAACATATGAGTCCAAAACCTGAAATAATTAACTAATTTATTTCAAACCTAAGTGTAACAAGTCTTAATTAAGCACTTGTATATTCACATCACATTATATTATCCCAGTCTCTGTGGGAAACAAGTCTCCAATCAAAGAACTTGTATATGAAATATCAGCACTCAATTCTTGATCATAAGTGCACTTCTCATTCAATAGTGCACGACACTATTCATCATTCATTTATCATCAGTGTAGTAGTAACAGTGCATTAGCATAGCCCATTAACTAATTACTATAACTGTAAACAATGACTATGTAAACACATGCAGAATGTAAACATTGAAAATGTAAACAATGCAAACAATGTAAACAATAACAATGTAAACAATAACAAAGATCAGCAACAATACAAAAACGTTCGCAGAAATCAACTAAAAATAAAGCAGAAATTAATGAAATATCACAAAAAATGTGACGATATCTGCGCTATAATTAAACAAAATACATGACACCACAGTGTATAAACAAAAATGTTGTATGAAACTAAATTATAGACAAGAGTAGGCTAACAAATACAAACAAATCAAAACAAAACTAAAGAATGCGAAATAATAACGAAAACAATATTAAAACATGTCATCACAGCTAACATCAATAGCAACAGAAGTCGCTTAGCAAATTCCAGTATCGGAAATTTGCAAACCCTACAGAAAACGCTCACAATAGACGACCTCTATGACGTGGCATAATCTAACGGAGACACCACCCAACCGAGAACCCGCTGAAATATAAACATATAAATATACAAATAACATATAGACATATAACATATAGAATGAGATGATACACAGAAGACTCAGCAGAAGTATAAGGGCACAGTTTACATACAAACAGGCCACTTAACTTATAGGCTTCCAATCGTAGAACAGCAGAAAAAACGGATGTCAATCAACGTCCTAAAGAGCGAAGCTCCAACGATGATGGCACATCTGAACTGCTTCCACTGCTAACACGATGGTACAAGAGCTTCTGAAATACTGTGTGTTGAGTTGTTTCGGCACTTGACCTTCTAATCCAAAAGTAAGTTGATGGAAATCGGTACTTGGCCTTCTTCAGAAAACAACCCGTTTCAACCGGCACTTGACCTTCACAAAAACGACAGCACTGGAACCTTGACAGCAGCAACTTGCTTGACTTGCGTAAAAGATAACAGCAGTCCGAGTTATCCGGCAACATGTAACAACGCCGGGTACTGTCAAATTCTTGTTTCCGTCAAAAAGTTGAAATTTTGACTTTTACCGGGCAACGCCGAGTACTTTGAAAATTTTGAAGATGTTGACTGTATTGAAGAATGTTAATTTCTTGAAGGATGCTGATGAATTCTTGTTGAAAATGAAGTGGGTAAGGGACCCCGTGTTTGCTGGTACCAGAATCAAACCAGCTTATGGCCACCAAATGATGCGTGATGCCATATGATGATGGATGGTATCCGCATGTCTGGTTTTGTGTAGTGTGCAGATGTTTTCAGTCAAACAATGTTCATACAAAAATAACAGGGCAATCCACATAGGACGTCAGTAAACTCACGACGTATAAAGTCAATGATTCTTGTAACAGCCGTTGACGTTTCTCTTCATTATTTATTGTGGACGCCACAGTGACAAAATGGTTACGCGAATATGTAGGCACATCAAACAGACATTATCACAGCAACATTCAATACAGCAATAGACGGTAGACAGCATTACAATGATGAGTCAGATGCATGTTATATTTCATAGTGCTGTAAATGTAGTCAGGTGAAAAACTCCATCCTTTTCTATAACAGCCAGGAGATAACCAGATGTATGAGATCAGTTCACTCTCCTTAGTCTGACTTCAGCAAGACAGACACGTCTGCCGAAGTATAAATAATGTCCTCAAAAATATCCTCTAGATAATAAAGGTTTTCCAAACCTAGTTCATTTAACAAAGTAGCAAGTAATGGTCCTTGGGACATGCATCAACCGATGCAGTACAATACAGCGACATGTGAGCTGGGAAAACATCTCGTGACGACGACTTTCGAAGACAGGCTATGAATCGAAATCGCTCACGACCCAAAATCGATAGAGTTAATGAAAAGTCAATTTACCTTGCCTTCAGGAAATACACAGAAATATCACGCCTCACGACATGTGGGAAACACTAGAGGTATTATCTCGAATAAACGAAATATCCATTAAGAGGACTACACATCCCTGACAGAACAAAAAATAGCGGAGATCCCCTCTTCAACGAGGCATCTCTTTCGCCATTCAAATCGCTCACTCCACTAGTGGTGGGCGGAAACCGATCGACCAAAAAACAAGACCAGTCATGCGCAGTCCAGCGCAAAAAGACCACAGCTCAAAACTTAACTGCATTCAATACCAACGCGGGAAGACAAATGCTTACCGAGAAAAGTGACTATAAATTTCAAGCAGTTGTTGCCCTTGCGTTATAAAATAGATATTGTAATAAAACGATGTTGCGAGAATTTATCACGCAACACCCAGGTTTGTAGCTTACGGGGTTGCTCAGACGTCTTGGATAGCCAAGTGAGCAAAGGCTTGTGATCGGTACGGATTAAAACTTTTGTACCACGTAGATAGAAGTCTAACTTTTGCAACGCATAGTGTATGGCAAAAGCTTCCTTCTCAGTAACGGTCCATTTTTGTTGAGACCGACTAAGTGCGTGAGAAAGGAACGCAATAGGCATCTCGTTTGGGACTTCGGCAATAATCGGAGGAGAGTCCGAAACGTTGGCCTGGACAAGGCAAGCACCAACGGCCCGAAAAGAAGCGTCCGTATACAAAATCATAGGACGTCTAATGTCTGGATATGCTAAACGAGGAATCTTAGTGAGGGAAGACTTAAGATAATTGAAAGCATCTTGGCATGCGTCAGTCCATCGGAAACGAGCATACTTTTTAGTTAGAGCAATAAGAGGCTCAGCAGCTCGAGAGAAATTGATTATATGTTTTCTATAGTGAGAACAACTGCCCAAGAAACCGCGAACGTGGCGAACAGAAGTAGGAGGAGGCATATCACGGATGGCCTGCACTTTAGCATCATCCGGACGGACACCATCTTGGTTGATTATGAAGCCAAGATATTTAGCTTCGGTCTGTAAGAAGGCACATTTGCTTAACTTGAGCATAACATTATGTGCTCTCAATCGGTTAAAAACTTTCTCCACATGGAGTAAATGATCCTCAAGGGTTCCTGGAGTGTGAATCAGGATGTCATCAACATAAGCCAAGGCGTAAGATTGCATGCCCTTCAGTACTTCGTCCATGAGGGACATATACGTGGCAGGGCTGGTCTTTAGACCGAATGGCATGACATTCCATTGGTAACTTCCAATATGTGTAGTAAAAAAGAGGACTTCATTTTGGCTTCCGGTGACATCGGAATGCACCAGAATCCAGAACGGGCATCTAGGGTAGTAAAACCACTTAGATTTGCCAAACGGTTGCCAAGATATCGTCAACCCGAGGAAGGGGGTATGAGATAACTTTGGTGATGGCATTTAAGGGCCCGATAATCGCAACAGAAGCGATTAGTACCATCCTTCTTAGTGACTATTACAATGGGGGAAGACCAGGAGGAATCGGATCTCTCAATTATACCTGCTGCTAACATATCCGTAATCGATTTTCTCCGCGATCTCCCTAGTCTTAAGTGGAGAGTGATACGGCGTAAGTGAGACAGGCTCTTCAGTGGTGGTATAGATTTCCATTGTTACAGTATTGGTTCTCTTCAGTTCCATGTCTGAGAGAGCAAAAATATCAGGATTTTTCTTGACGAACTGAAGAATGCGACTGGCATGTGGGGAGTCAGTTGTCACCTGCTCCATTACTTGAGCAAGGCGTGTGGGTGGTACATTCAGGGCGGAGGTCGGAGCAGGAGAAAGTTGCGGAAGGAGAGGTGGAGGAGAAATGTCGTTTTTCTTTCATCCAATGTGAAGGAGGGGGTGGCGTAAGTTTTTTATTTATAAAGAAAACGTAGGAGGAGAGGAAGATAAGTAGTGCTGAGGAGGGTAGTTACCATGTGGTAAACGCGCATGTGTAACAGCATTAATGGTATTCAAACTCCAAGGAGAAGGCTTCTTGAAGGAAGAAGATCGTCTATCATTTCCCAGGGGAGGACAGGTATGCAGAAGGGAGGGAGCATTGAGAAACATGTATGGGGGGTTGGGAGTTTAGAAGACAGTTGGGAGTGGTTGGTAACACGGGCAACAATAGTACCTCTGGGTATTGTAAGAGGTTTTCCTGAAGAATTTAGGAGCATAAGGGGAAAGTCACGTGACGTGGACACAGTGACAATGCCATCGACGACATGGATACAGGGATCATCGATGATGTCTGAGTCAGGCAGAGGTTCCACGTAAGCAGAATGACCTGAGGGTATATAGTCGGACGTTTGACCCAACCTAGTAACGATAGTAAGACAATGAGGTTTTAAGGTGACAGGGGCAATAACTCTAACAAGAGACGCAATGTGGATATCATCCTGAAGAGGGATGAATTCACCATTGACGCGAATCTGTTTCAAGTCAAAGTAAATGCGCACTTTGTGATGAAGAAAGAAGTCACGACCAAGAATGAAATTCCTAGTCATCCCACTAGCAACAATAAAAGGATGCGCAAGAGATTGAGATCCAATCTGGAGGCGAATGATAGCCGTTCCAATAGAACGCAAAGGTTGTCCAGTGACAGAAGTTAAAGAAGTGGAAGAAGGAAAGAATTGGACGTGTTTGCGGATCTGGCGAAATAACTGTTCTCTTATTAAACTAACAGTAGCACCAGTATCCACAAGAGCGCGATAGTTCTTTTTATTAATGGCAATTAGACAAGAAGAAGGATCAGGAGTGACCGAAGGAGGAGAGATATAAGAGATGGAAGTCGGAAAGACCGTAGAAGAGGAAGAAAAATTTTTCGGACTTTCACAGGACTTGTGAAAGTGACGAAATGTGTTTGCTTTGCGAGAGGATCTAGTGCCCAAAAGAGGTGGGATAAAGCCACACGACGCGATCCTATCTATCGGGTGGCGGAATGTGTTTCCCTGGCCCATGAGAGGTTGGGGGTGGAACTGTCCACGGTTGAATGAACGTGGAGGGACACAAGGTGGTTGTATGGGGTTGGATGGTAACCATGAGAGCTGGTGCGTCTGACGTTGATCATTCACCGGGTGTTGAGGTTGTGATCTAGGGTGGTTCAAGGTCCTGTTAAGATTTTGTTGTTTCTGCACACAACTTTTTGATGTGTGTCCGGCCAAACCATAAAAGTAGCAAATGACTGGAGCTACTTGTTGAACATGTAGAGCAGATGGGTGACGTCGGTGTTGAGTGCGCTGAACAAACTGTTGGCGATAAGATCCCGGCAATGGAGTATCGCACGGCTGTAAAATGGATGGTTGCTGCCAAGACTGACGGTAATGACTGATGTCCATTGGCTCTTCATCTGTGTGATCGTGTGCACGAGGTTCACGCCCAAGTCTATTTGCAAACCGTTTCTTCACATTGTCTTCATTTATTGCTAGTTGTATGGCATCAAGGATTGTCTGTGGGTCTTCCCTTATTAAATGAAGTTTCAGCGCATCTGACTGGAGACCATCGATAAAAATGCCAACAAGTTGGTTTTCCGTATCAGTAGATGCAGAGGAAGATTCCACTAAAGCATCTTCAGCCAGGTTTAACAACCTATCGGCATAAAACTGAACCGACTCGTGACGGTCCTGATGGAGTCCGCGAAGCAAAGTCCAAGCGTGTTGGTGGTCCTTAACGGAAGAGTAACGGCGGGTGAGCTCCTTCTGTAGAGAGGCAAAGGTCTCGTCTGGAAATAACTGTGCACGGCGACGTAGATAGTTAGTGACAAGTGACTGAGATGATAAGAAGGCACACGTTTGCGATCGGCATCAGTGGCTGATGGAATCAATGAAGAAAATTTCTCAATGTCACGTAACCACTGCCGAAAAGTGGACGGATCGCCACAAAAAGGCTTAACAATGTTATTGATGTTGTGCAGATTTGCACTCTGTGTAACCAAGCTAAGGGTGGTAGCAATAGCTTGTAGAGAACTATTAGGAACTTCAGCGTTATCTGGCAATGGTTGAGTCAACGCATGCTGTTGTTGCATGTCATGTATCTGCTGTTGTAATAACAGATTTTGTTGTTGGAGCAATTGTACTTGATTTTCAAACTGCTGTTGCATATTTGGATTCATCATGTATAAGCTGTACCACACCGAAAAATGACAATATATGGTGTGTGAAAGGTCACGGGCACCAAAAGTCAAATTATGTGACCGGGTGAAGATCGTGATAGTGGATTTTGTGGAAGGGATGTAATTCTGTATTTTACTTGATATAAGGGAAATAATCCCAGGACTTTTCTTATTGTGTTTCTTCTGGTAAATACTGGTTAATCACCAGAGTTGGTAATTCCAGAAGGGAGGAACAACCCAGGTAATTGGTAGATCTCATAAGTGCCTTGATGGATTCTAAATTTGATCTTGACACGTTGAATATAATTGGCAACTCAAACAGTCAAGTGGAAACTTTCAATGGTGCAGAGCATTTGATAAGTCCAAATGGTTATAAAAGATGTTCTTTATTTTCGTTTCGTATTTCAAGTAAATAGTGGTAGCACGAGATAAATTTCTGGTGGGGAGGAAAATGAAAACTGCCAGCATTAGCCTCCAAGGCGAAAGGCTTACGGCACCTTAATACTCTAGTCGTTTTGTGACCTCTGTGGAAATCCTAGCGAAATAAAATACGATTCGAGACTTCAATTAAAACTAGATCGAACTTACTTCAGGTGGAATGAACCACACACATAATCGTGGCAGGGGTTAGTGCTGGTTCACTTAACCATCCTGGATGGTAGAGGATCTCATAGATGGATATTATTATCCAAACCGTAGGAGTCAAGGGCTTTTTCGTTCAATAGTAGTCGTAGCGCCTGGTTGCTCCAAACCTAAACTAAAGAACGCCCTATGTTGATTTGACTCTAGCATTGAGTTACTGCCTCAAGCTCTCTCTCTCTCTCTCTGTCTGGTTTCTAAGATGCATCAGTTTTTATACTTGTCTGGTGCTATGGCTTTCCAGAGGAAGTATTTCTCATTGGAGTTAAGACCGGAAACTTTCTAATGATTGGTCTTGGGGGCTAGTGGACTGTTGAAATAATCTTTAACCTAACTAACTACGAATCCTCTAGTCTAAAATTATTGTTTCTATGTGATGATGACCAACCATTGTTTAAAGTTCTCTCTAATCTAAATGTTTCCGGTCTGACTTGTATGTAGGCCACACAAGATTTGATGACATCATGGGTTCATGTGTGTCATGACTGATGATGTCATTGATTCTTGACTAGTGGTTTATTTATCTAACTAGTCATTCATAAAATACTTTACTATAAGGCTAACAGTTGTAGCTACTTAATAGTCTACCCTGTTACATACGCCCGGGGGCCGCCAAAGTGTATCCCGTAGGGAGACACTTTAGTCCCTAAAAAATGACTAATCCCTAAAAATATCGGGGTTCATGTATCCCACCAGAAATCGTGTCGGATGGAATACAACAATCAATATATGGGAATGATGGATGAATCAATTCTATTAACATAAGTAATTGTAAGTGGTGGGGACTGGTGGACATAGTCAAGGTACTTAAGTAGGGACTGATGGACATAGTTAAGGTACTTAAGTAAGGACTGATGGACATAATCAAGGGACATAAGTAGGGACTGATGGACATAATCAAGGGACATAATTAGGGACTGATGGACATAATCAAGGTACACATGTAATGACAGGGGATGACATGGTAGGAACCATTAGCAATAATAATGGGCAAAAATAGAACTGAACAATCATCAACCAACTAGCAAACCGCTTTTATGGGTTGATAGTTATCAAATATCTCTCAAATACATTATAAAACATAATACAACATGACAAGCGAGTTAACGTCGCAAAGGAAAACTGGGAACAAAAATGGCGGGTGCTCATAAAATATGGCGGACGTACAAAATTTCTGTCACCCTACACTTCAACTGAAGTGGGTGATAAAATTAATGGAACAAAATGAAAATGGAACCACAAAACTTGGTGGTACGGTATGGGAAACATGGGTAAGTCTCAATAAAAATAATGGCTACACCGGTATAACAATAACCGGAAATAATATAAGGATTGGAAACATGGCAATCAACGGACTAAGGTACTCAATGGAGAAATGGCAAATGTTAGTGGAACAATAACTGGAACTTCAAACAAGCAGAGCGCAAAATTGAAGTCATTATTATAATAAGTCATGGATGATGCCAACATTAGTGGCGGGTGAAAATGTACTTTAGTTAAACACTTTTATTAGGTACAACAGGACAACAGCACACTCAAATCTGAGCAAAATCTTATAGCAAAAAATTAAAGGGACATAAAAGATGGTCAAAAGTACATGAAAAAAACAAAGGGAGATTAAAGGATGGTCAAAAGTAATGGGGTGAAAAAAAAACAAAGGGAGATAAAAGATGGTCAAATATTAAATCAGTCAAAACAAACTTGATTTAATGACACTACGCGTGTGAAAGGAAATACATTAGCAATATATGAGGACTACACAGTTCTTCTGAGTCGGGAGATCTCCATCATCAATGTTTAAAAGGAGGCCGCAAGGTAAACTGTTCATATACTGGTAGATTCGTCAATGTTTTGCTTGCGGACGGAATTGTGTTAGTTCTCCATAAATGGCAATTTTGGACTTCATAGCATAACTTGCCAAATTGATAAAAGTCCGCAACCGAGATGTCCAGGGATGCATAACAGTCGGTCTTCACTGCTACATCAGGATCAAACAATTCAGCAGTGGAAGCATTGGGTAAGAGACTTTCTTCGTAATACACGAGAAACAGGTTTTACATCATGCTTGAAACGACCTCAGGGTAGAAAATGTCAACATGACAGAAACTGTCATCTGGAAGTAATGTAAAGTTCAGTTCGTAATCATCTTCGCGACAATATTCATCGCTTCCAATCTTACGATGTCTTGCGATGACAGGCGAGGATCGTGCTGTATAGGTTGGGAAGTAGGGACAATGGCATGGACAACAGGAGTGGACGGGACAGAGCTTCGTCGTGGTGGAGGCTGTGGAATGGTAGGTGGACAAACGGGGGGGAATGCGTAATCTACGGGATGGAGGTTG
This sequence comes from Oreohelix idahoensis, assembly GCA_024509875.1. NCBI lineage: Eukaryota > Metazoa > Mollusca > Gastropoda > Stylommatophora > Oreohelicidae > Oreohelix > Oreohelix idahoensis. Next base: position 181,701 of record JAMPIV010022280.1, read on the forward strand.
TGTGTGACAGGTGGAGGTGGAGGCGGAGGGGGATGGACTACGGTGAGGTAAGAATGAACATAACCACGGGAGTGACGAATACGGGACGCACATGGGCGGCCTGCTGGAGAAGGTATTTAGGAAGGGGAGCAGAATCGCCAGATGATGTCGAATGCCGACGTGTAGAAGTAAAACGAGCTGGGGGTAGGAGGAAGATCAGGTTCAGTATCGGAAGAAGCAGAATCTGGGTAACTGTCAAGATCTGAGGGAGGGGGAGGAAAACAATCAGAGGTTGGAAGAGCAGGTTCAACTTCCAAAAAGTCGGAATCAAGGGCGGTATCAAGGTCGGAGGAAGGTGGATGAAGATAATCAGAGGGGGAAGAGCGGGGTTAGATGAGATATGAGCATGTTAGAATGCAAGACCTATACCCAAAACCCAGGCAGGGAGGAGGGGAGGAAACGACAGGAGTTGTTGTAACTGGAGTATAATAAACATCATGCTGAGGCGAAGCATGAGAGGGGCCCGGAGTAATGGAGGGTAACTCAGCTAAACGCGCGTCACGGGCGTGGATACGGGAGTACAGTTTAGGAGGAGGGATAGGACCTTCAGAGGTGGAACAAGAACGATAACGTCTCGTACGATCAACCATATGGGAGGGTAAAGAAGGAGAAGGTACCTTGGAGGTGGAGGGAACAGCAGCTCGACGGATTACTCTAGACCGGAGTCTGTGTAAAGCATTATCTCTGGTAGGACTATCACTATCTGATGAGGAAGCATCATAATCATGGGGTTGGACAGGTGTAAGCGGAGCAGGGGGGGGGGGGCGTTCAGTGAGACGGGGGCCGATCTGATGTTGTCTGATGGAGGACGAAATGAAAGTTCAGACATGGACGAGAGTTTGAATGGTTATATTGGAGGGTAGCATTTCGCACTGGCGCGGCCAGACGGAAGAGCGGGAGGAGGGACAGTGTAGGGGCGGTGTTCATCTCGTCGCAATTGGGTAGCATGAGCTTTGGTTTCGTGGTGTCGCTCTTCATTCCAAATCACGAAGGTAACAGGGGATGTCTGTTCAACTATCTTGTACCCGGAAAGCCAGCGATGATCAAATTTATCGCTACGGACATGCTTCTTAAACCAGACTAAATCACCCACATGGAAGGAGGGTAGGTTAGTGCCCTTATTAAAGCGAAACGCTGTCGCTTTCTTAAACGCCTTGAGAGCGTTATGATGAACTTGCTGGTGGGGCGGAACGTTTCTGTCGCAGGATAATCTCAATGGGATTATCACCCATATTATTTCCGTTGAGGAGTAAGGAGATTATCCAAAGGTAGGCGTGGTTCCCTGCCATACAGTCGTATCATTCACATTGACACGCAGAGCCTCAAGAGCTTGGGGTAAATAAAAATCCCAATACTGCGGATTATCAGCTGTGAATTTGGAGAGGATGTCATGAAGAGTCTTATGCATTCTTTCATTGCGGCCTTTTGACTGGGGACGATAGAAGCTGGTCATCTGATGTCTTATATTAAGGGCTGCAAGAGTAGAATGGAAAGGTCGACCAGTAAATTGCTTCCCATTATCGGAAAGAATAGTCTTAGGATAGCCGTGGCGAGGCACAAAATCATTAAGGAAGATTTCAGTTACTTCTTCAGAGGAAGAGCCACAAAGTGGAAAACATTCGGGCCAGACAGAATACTGGTCTACGAAATGCAAGACATGGGTATTACCGGACTGAGAAAGAGGATAGGGACCAGATAGAATCAATCGCT
>JAMPIV010022281.1:0-45917 GCA_024509875.1 Oreohelix idahoensis
GACTACAAAAAAGCATTTGGAAAGAATGAAACATGAGAAAATTATCAAATTTTATAAAGTATAAAGAAGCGACCGCAAAAACCTGAGATATAAATAAAGAATATGCACTGGAAATCAAACAGCAGCTATAAAAATTGGCAGCCAAAGAAAGATGTTTCAGCAGATAAAATAGGGAGTTAAGCATGGATGTGCGCTGCAACATGATTTGTTCAATGTGTGTAGTAAAGGGATAATGGGATCCCTAGAGGACATGTCAGGAATGTCAGTGGGTCCACATGATATAATCAACATAGGATGTGCTGATGATGGTGTCCTAATATCAACAATGTGAAAAAAAGAGTTAGAGACAATGTATGATACAATAATGAGAGAAAGTAAAACAAGAAGGATTTAGCCTACAAAGTGAAAAGACATACATAATGTTTAATCACAAAGAAAATGATTTCTCCAGAATGTAACCATCAAAGTAAATGGGGCAATTTTTAAAAAAAAGTCAATAGATTCTAATACCTGGGCACATTTAGCATTAAATGGAAGATGCACCAGAGAGATGAAAGGCAGAATACCCCAGGTAAAAAAGCGTTTAATAAAAATGGCATTTTAAGCAACAAATACTTGGAGTTTTTGTTATATAGAGCTAACTGTGGCCTTCTATAATCCTTAGGGGGTGAACATGGATGATGATGAATTTCAGCTCAAAGATAGGTTTATATAGTTTCACTTCCGTTACATTAACTACTTTTGGTGCTAAGTAACTAACCGTACCAGACATCCTGTATAGAAGACATAAACCAGTGCAATCTGATCTGGTTGTGGAAATCTAGTAACGGAAGCACCAGTTATTCACATCAATGAAATATTCCCGCCACACAGGTGTCTTGTCAGCACGGATGTTCAGTGTCTGGTTATTGGTGTTTAAGTTAGTGTGTGCTATTTGAACTCACGCATGGGTGTATAAAACAATATCCAGGAATAGCCTAATGACATTACTGTAGTCACATAGAATAATTTACGGTTTGCTAAACTATAATGTTGGTAGGGCTAGTATAACCAGAAGACAGTGGATGCTACTGCAAGAAAAAAATGAGGTAGCTACTTAACGATGGTTTGGCAAATTACAGAGACAGTAAGGATCGAACCAGTAAATGCATGATACGTTTCAGAAACCAGTTTACTTTATAGTTAAACGCACTAAACATATGTGTATAAGTTTAAATGCCTAAAGAAAAGCTCCTTTAAAAGTTGGTTTCTACTAGGATTAAGATTTTAATTACCTAAAAATTGATAGAAAATGATCTATAAAAAATGCATTTATGACCCAAAAATGCCCTATAAAATTATTGAAGGAAGAAAATGAAAGGCATAAAACAACACAAAAAGAATCTAAAATATCATTTAGTTTGTTGTTGTGCCAAACTGATATTTTTTTAATGTTACTAACCAACAACAAAATGACCAATAAAACAAAACAGGGAGAAGACTGATAAGGGTGGAATTAGGATGCCGTCAAATTACCACCTCTATCGACACCAGGTATTACAATGCAAGATGTGGGTGTCTTATCTGGTTTAGATTGTTGCGGTGTGTGTGTTGCAGTAGAACAGTTCAGGGTACACCACAGGCAACATGACGTGTAGAGTCATAAAAATGGTAACTTCGCTTTAGGTTTATACCATTTATTGCACGCCACAAAACAGTCATGATACTTATGTTATCATCAGCATAGTATAACGAATGCAGCATTCAAACTCATGTTAACTGACAGTCATGTAGGAGTCAATACTCAATAGTTGTATGGAAAACAAATATCATAGCGAAGCTTGATAAATAATACATATAACTTCTGCAACCGTGGTCCGCTGCAGATCCTTAATGTTCATAGACAATAATAATTATTCCTTCCTGATGCTAGCAGATCAGATGTATACAATACGTCCGTTTACTGTCTGCACGTGAGTAGCATACATGGATTACAGGTCAGCTCGACCTTTATAACCTTCCTAAGTCTAACCATCTGACTTGGACGTGATCTCTGATATAACGAATCCTGGAACACAGACAATAGTCTTGTTGGTCTAGAGCGACCCATAGATATATAACTAGTTCAGGTATAAAGATACCGATGACTTAATCCTAGTCAAAGTACCTCTCCATTTTGAATCACACAGGCGAGCAAAAAGGCGACAAAATGACGAACCTCTAGATGATAGCCTAAAGTTCGATACAAGAGGAATTACCTTATTTCGGAAAATCAACCATGAACATATGCCTCCAGGCAGGCTTGAATAATACGGGGAAATAGTCTAGTTAGCTAACTAACTCACAAAGACAATGTATTTCCCTCAGAGAATCACAAGACGCAGTCGCGTCCGCTCGCTAATCAGTCCATTTCTCAACTGCCCGACCTGGGCGGAACAACAAAACGACAACCCAGTCGAGACATGCGCAGAGTGACAATCTCTGAGTCGCTGTTCACAATAAGACGATTCTAAGAACATTCGAGATAAAAGTCTTACACAGTCGCGCCTTTTATGGACATGAACAGAAGCGTTAAGAAAGGTTTCAAACATCTACAACAGTTGACTGATACTACCAAATAAGGAGATATGGTCACGCTTCGTTCAGACATTATAGACCGAACGTGTCTCTATACAAGAGGAGGTAAACTCATAAAAAATAGCAGTATCGATATATCGGGTTCTGTCCCTTTGACCATAAAATATATATAACATGCATTTCAGTCAAATAATGATCATACATACGAAAAACGATCATACAAAGACTTTGGAAAAAAGTAATTATTTGTGCGTAACATTACCGCACCCTCCCGGGAAAAAAAAATGAAACATTTTTTTTTTTTTTTAAATCCTGGAGCCGGAAAAATCTAGGCTCCTAACGCACGTATGATGCGCGGATATACCTAACAAAATAGCTCAACACTTGGAGCAAAACTGAGATCATATCCCAGGTCCTTAGAGAAAAATTTATCTAAGTATACGCGTATATATCCCAGGAAGGTGCCACCAACACAAACCACAATGCTGGCAACATCATAATAAAAGTCAAATTATTCTCATACCAATATATGAAATCAAATATATTATTATGATATCATACAATGTGTTGCAAATAGCGGTGTAATATATTAATATACCGCACTATTTTATTACATTATGTAATGCATCAGTAACTAATAAGTAATACATGTGTTGATCTTCGTTGACATAAAACATTCAATAGAAGAAGATGTGGACATCATCCGCTCCCAATCTAGGACAGGACTTGATATACTCAAAGTTCCACAATGGACACAATCTCGCATCTTCAATGATGTGCTGCGAAAATATCAATAACACAAATCTTAAAGACAACTGGTAAATCTCTCAATACAATCCTGAAAATAATTTATTTAAATGTGGCCGAGTGATCTTTTGGCCCGTATATCACTAACTAAGCCTTCTTAGATAATTACATGGAACAATGTTATAAATTCCCCCTCAAAAAAGTGAGAAAAAAAAATCTACTAACATGTCATTATAACATTGGACTGTATATCAGGAAATATATATATGACAGAAGAATCATGTGGAATCGTGTGGGCATCTGGACAGAATGTCCGCCATTACATTATCCGAACCACGGATAGCTCGAACCGAGAAATGAAATGGTTGAAGAGCTATGGCATAACGAGTGGACCTCGAGCTCTTCAAGTTTTTGCTCTGAATAGCAGTAAGCGCTTTCTGGTCGGTTTCCACAATGAAATGTGCGCCTAGAAGAAATCTTTGTAACTTCAGAATAGACCATACCATAGCCAATAACTCACGGTCTAAAACCGAGTAATTCTTTTCTGCAGCATTTAATTTCCTAGAGATATACATCACCGGATGCAGAGTATCAGAATACTCCTGCATTAGTGCTGCCCCAATCCCAGTTGACGAGGCGTCACTTCGAAGAACAAAAGTCTTCTCAATAGTAGGTAACCTAAGAATAGGTGGAGATGAAAATAGGTCTTTAACCTGGTCCAATGAGGATTGACATTCTTTTGACCAGCGGATCAAATTAGGCGACCCTTTCTTCAATAAAGTAGAAAGCGGTGCCATAATGGAGGACAGATTCGGAATGAATCGTCCGTAGAATTGGATCAAACCTAATAGACTCCTTACTTGTTTCTTTGTCTTAGGGACCGAAATGTTAAGTATTTTTGAAACATTGTGGTCCTCTGTCTTTAAAAGACCATGACCAACACGATGACCTAGGAAAGAAATCTCACTAAATCCTATAAAGGCTTTAGAGGGTTTTGCAGTCAAGTTATACTCGCGAAGAGTAGACAGTAATTCGTATAAACCCAAATAGTGATCTTCCCAGGAATCACTGAATAGACAGATATCATCTAGATATGCTATGACATCTGTACGATATGCGAGAATTCGCCGCATCATGCGTACGAATGTAGCAGGGGCGTTCATAAGACCAAAAGGCATGAAATTCCATTGGAATAAACCCCTAGGTGTAGAAAAAGCTGTAAAAGGTTTGGCACGTTCAGTTAGCGGGACTTGCCAATAACCTTTAGACAAATCTAGTTTGGTAAAGAATCTAGAATTAGAAAGTTTATTGAGTAACTCTTCTAATGAAGGCATAGGTTCAGCGTCGAACTTCGTAACTTGGTTCAATTTGCGATAATCTACGCAAATGCGAATGTTATTATCCTTCTTTCGAACAATAACCATAGACGAAGAGTATGCTGAAGTGGATGGTTCAATGATTTCCAAACGTATCATTTCATCCAATTCTTTTTCGACTTGAGACTGGAATGGATAGGTAATTGATAGGGTTGACTCTGATAATTATGATCAGTTCACAAGTCCATTTCAATACATGTGTCTGGAAAAAAAAAGTCCCTGTGGGATGTCTGTAAGAACATCCTAAAATGTTTGCAACATCGAAGAAACTTGTCGATGTTCCTCAGGGAAAGATTTGGAAAAAGGTCAGTTTTTCTAATGGGATTGTAATAAAGTGGGACCATTAAAGAGAAAGATTGACATCAAAAAATAGTTTCCTCCTGTATAACTGACAGCGATAGTATTGACCATGAGGTACTGAGAATTGTTCCGTTCTGAAAATAGGCTGCAAATAGTTGGTTTTCATAAAATTCTGTGAGCATATTTATGTGGAAAGTTTTTTGCGTTCCATCAATATCGACAACAAAGTCGACATCATAAATTTTGAGATCCCTTTTGCAATTAGAAGTTGTTCTCCCTTGAAGTAAAAGTTTGTCACCTGACAAAGTTGTCTAACATTATATTTTATTCGCAAATGCCTTCCTTTTCTTTTAGCAAAATCAGAAGCCGATGTTGCATGCTCAATGATTTTTTCCTAAGCGAATGAGTACGCATAAAAGATTGTCTCATCGCTAATATTAGCAGTGATTAGATCGTGGGGAAAGTAAGACATAGGGCCCGGTTGAGCCCAAAAAAGTTCCAAAGGAAAACCCCGTATCTATTGGTGATTTCTCTACGAAAGAGGCATGAAAGACCCCAACTTCAGTCTCTCAGTTATACGCAAAAACCCGTAAATTTGCTAATGATCCTATTTTAAAGTCGCAAGGCATGGTGATAGATACTGAATAGAGACTTTAGATATGTAGATAGACATTACTTTTGACATAGGTGACAGTTGATTGCATGGTCTGACATCCTATTTTCAAGGGAAAACCCAAGGAGAAAATTCAGCAAAGAGGCTGCCATATGCAATAGCAGTCCAAGATTTCTCTCGAAGTATTGTTGTCCAATTGATGGAAACATATCGACACTTTAACATAAATTGATGCTCTACGACTTAATTTAAAAGGACCAGATACCATATCTATTGCCATTTTTCCAAACGAATTGAATTCAGCAAGTGAATAGGCCAATACTGTCGTCTGTTAGAGTTTAGATACAGGATGACATACTTTGCAAAGCGACAGTACATTCGTATGTTTTCACAATGGCAAAAAACCGCAAGAACACTCGACTTTCCTAGGGAAAAACCCATATGTCCAGCACTTGCGAGTCATGAGCATGTTCATATTTGGATCCCGCATCTTAGGCACAAGAATTTGTGAATGAGTGTTTTCTCCAAATCTTTCCGAGTTTGTACATAAGGTACATCGGATACGGTTTTCATAGAAATCCGATTTTCTATGAGTAGTTTTTGAACACCTTTTTTTGCTAGAATGAAGAAATTTTGTAACGGAGGATCTTTTCTTGCAATTGTGATAAAGATCACGTGTAATATCATTGATATTTTCTCATTTACTTCATATATTAGTATTGAAGTTTGAGGTGGATCGAGAGCATGTGCTCTTGTGACCACCGTATTGGTAGCTTCAATGTTTTGCTCTTCCCAAACAGCAATCTGCTGTGGGGTACATTCCCTAACTCCGTGAATACGACCAATAATAAGGTCCGCAATAGGGTTTGGAAGTAGACACGCGTGGACCTCTCCCGTGAAGAAAGGAGTAGCAATATGTATTATGGCAGTAGGATATTTTTCCAACGTGCCACCAAATGTGACACATTTGATGACCTTTCCTGTAGCACAGAATGGATCTACAAGAGATTGCCTAACCCCGACAGTAGTACATCCAGAATCAAACAACACCGAGACTGGATTACTATTTACAAGCCCCTTATGTAATATAAGAGAACCTCTCCCATCATGAGCAACATTAGCAGGAAGAGCGGGCAAAGGATGACCACAGCTTAGAGTACTAATGGTTTTCGGATCAAATAAAGTACTGCATTGGATACATTTATTTGCCCTACCAAAGTCAAAAGATGAGCATCCGATAGCATTATGGTCTTTATCATTATTAACCTGTTTATCTGCTCCCTGAGATTCTTGTTGAACAGAGTTTGTCTGTTGATATCTTTTTCTCTTCTGTTGCGATCTACCGCGACCATTATTGCCTCTGCAATTATCATTAAAGTCCCTACTGTAATTTTTATCCTGGTTTGCGTTCCAGTTTCCATAACTGTCATTACCATCTCTATGCTGTTGAGAACCTCTATTATCTTGGTATTGAGGTCTCTGCAAAAAATATTTCCCTCTATACCGATTACCTTTATGAAAATTTCTAAAGTTACCGGGAATAGAATACCGTGTAATATTAGGTTGTCTCCAGTTCTGGGAAGAAGAATCTCCCTGAAATTGATTACCATGGTTCTGGGCATAATTACGGTTACTCTTTTTATTGAAATTTTGCTGGCTACCCTGAAATTTACGCATAAAATTCGGGCCATAAGGTGCTGCCGAAGCAACTGGCAGACCTTCTTTTACCTTAGAGTTGCTAATGGTTATGTGAGGATGTGCAGTAACATACTGGCTACAATATTCTTCCATTTCTTTTATATTTTTAGGCTTACGCTCATGAAGAAAAGAAAGAAAAGCTTCATTAACAGAAGACATAACCTTGTCTCTAAGAAGTAAGTCCATGAGGGCTTCAAATGTACTTTCTGTCTTAGAAAGCTCAACCCATCGTAAAAAAAGTAAGACGTATGCCTGAGATGAATTCTGAGAATTCAACTCCAGTTTCTGGTAACATGTTTTTAAATTTAAGACGATATCCGTCTTCGTTAAGTTGGTACTTCTTTAACAATGCCGCCCTGACAACCTCATAGTTGTTCTTGTCAGGCACATCTACCATACCCAACAAAGTCAAAGCATTGAATGCTGGTAAATTAAGCTTGAAATCAACAGCACTAGACTTATTAGCAGATGGTACCTTATTAGCATCATTAGCATTACTAGATAACTTCAACTTTTCTAACTCCAAAGCTAAGAGTTTTTCTTCATGTTCCATTTTTGCTTTTCTCTCATCAGACTCTCTTTGTAACCTTCTTTCTTCAGCCTCAGCCTGTTTTTCTAATCTTTTATTTTCAGCCTCTATTTCAAGTCTCTTATTTTCAGCTTCTTTTTCAAGTCTCTTATTTTCAAGCTCAGCCTGAAGTCTCTTCTCCTGAGATTCTGCTTCTCTTTTTTTGTTTTTTTCCATTTCCATTTGTAATCTCTTTTCATCTACCTGCATCTGCAGTTTTAAATTTTCAGCATCTATTCTCTTTTGTTCAGTTAGTTCTTTCATTTTCTTTTCCTCCGACTTCAATGCCTTGGCATATTGAACAGTCGCAAATTCTTCTAATTTATCACCTGTCTTCCCAAGGGCTTTACCCTGCTCAATAAAGTACTCAAATGTAGACATGATGTCTAAAATGTGAGTACAGAACCTGAAATAATTAATTATCTTATTTCAATCTTAATAGCAACAAGACTTAATAAAGTGCTTGTATAATTACTATGTTCACTCCAATCTCTGTGGGAAACAAGACTTGACACCAATTTGTATTATCAGTTATACAATAATATCACAAGTCACCTCTTAATTATCAGTGCACTACCCAAATCAGTGCATAACCATCAGTTATTTATCATAACTGCACTACAATAGTGCATAAGGAAAAACCCACCAGCTAGTTATGATAAGTGCACTATAGATCAATAGTGCATGAGCATATATGTAACAATAGTGAAAGCTAACTATGCAAGAACTATGCAAACAATAACAAGACAATGTAAACAATAACAAAGTACCAACAATGTAAACAAAACAAAGATCAAAGTCAATGTAAACAATAACAAAGATCAACGTCAATGTAAACAATAACAAAGATCAGAGTCAATGTAAACAATAACAAAGATCAAACAATACGAAAACATTCGCATAAGTCAAATAAATAAACAGCGAAACTAAAAAGAATATGATGACAGAATGCGAAGATATGACAAACAAATGACGCTACAGTATATACACAACAATTTACGTGAAGAACTGAATAATAGAAAAGAGGAGACCTACAAATACAAACAATTGAAATCGAAACTAAAAAACAGAAAGAAAGAGAGAAACAAAAAAAAAAAAATATACAAAAAATGAAAGTAAAGCACAACTCGTCACAACTAAACAGATATAGCAACGATTGTCGCTAGCAAATTTCACAGTAGGAAATTCGCACAGTCCCTAACGAAAACGCTAACAGTAGAACCTCTGTGACGTGGTATCATCTACTGAAAGACACCGCCCAACCGAGAAAACCCGCAGAAATATATAAACATATAAATACAAATCCAAATAACATATAACATGTAAACATATAAAGAGTGCGAAAAATGTGATAGACAGAAGGCTCAGTTAGAACATAAGGGCACAGTTCACAAACAAAACAGGCCACTTAACTTCTATGTATCCACAACGTCAGCACAGTTCAGAACAGGATGTGATCAGCATTCTTAGGACAATGATCCAACGTTGATCCATATCTGCTCTCGTAAACTGCCATGACGAAGGAAATGAGCTTCTAACAGGAAACAGCTTCTGACAGGAAACAGCTTCTGAACTTGACCTTCTGAATCTGCAACAGTAATTCTGAGACCGGAACAGTTGTTACGGCACTTGTCCTTCTTCTCAACAGATCAGGAAATCCATTCGCTCGGTACTTGTCCTTCTATTTGTAGACAAACTTCAATACCGCCGAGCAGCGCCGGGTAGTTTCAAAATATCAACAACTGTCAGTACTGCTGCGTCTTTCAAAAAATTTCATCAAAGGTGATGAATAGCAACTGCAATGTTGTCTTGTAGTCTGCTGATGATGTCTGGGTTTGTTGACCCCCTTGAGAGTTGGTACCAGAATAAACCAACTATTGGCCACCATGAATTGATAAGGGTGGAATTAGGATGCCGTCAAATTACCACCTCTATCGACACCAGGTATTACAATGCAAGATGTGGGTGTCTTATCTGGTTTAGATTGTTGCGGTGTGTGTGTTGCAGTAGAACAGTTCAGGGTACACCACAGGCAACATGACGTGTAGAGTCATAAAAATGGTAACTTCGCTTTAGGTTTATACCATTTATTGCACGCCACAAAACAGTCATGATACTTATGTTATCATCAGCATAGTATAACGAATGCAGCATTCAAACTCATGTTAACTGACAGTCATGTAGGAGTCAATACTCAATAGTTGTATGGAAAACAAATATCATAGCGAAGCTTGATAAATAATACATATAACTTCTGCAACCGTGGTCCGCTGCAGATCCTTAATGTTCATAGACAATAATAATTATTCCTTCCTGATGCTAGCAGATCAGATGTATACAATACGTCCGTTTACTGTCTGCACGTGAGTAGCATACATGGATTACAGGTCAGCTCGACCTTTATAACTGTCACAAAGTTACCCCTGTGAGGGTAACCAAAGAGAGTTATCTGTGAGGTGCCGGCTTTGTCAATGGCTCAGATTCGCCTGGCACCCGGTTGAAGATGAGCAGCAGGAGTGGAGAAGGTGAATATAAGACTTTGGGATGAATTCCCAGCATATAGCCCCAGTGATTCTGGATCTCGTGACATATACCTCCTACCACTCTATCTCCCCCTCTATATACTAACGAGCCCCCACTCCCCTATTACACTGAGTGAACAGAAGAGAAAGAGAAGAAGAACAGTATGTCTCTTTCGCACACTTTCGTTCCTTCTCTATATATGTGATAACGTGTGTTGGTAAACACAACTACAACATTTATTAATGTTCTGAAATATAACAACATTCAATTACACTGATACAAATGCAACTAGAAATAACATTAACTATCCCTGTGAAGAAAGATATTAGTTAATGCAAAATACACAAATGAATCTAAAGTCTACCCTATGTGATGATGATGAATTTAAGTAACTCCTAAATACTAACAAAAAGGATATCTTGTGTTTCTTGGTCTCTTGCTAACTGTCAATAAACTCTGGTTGTTTGAACACAATGGACAAGTCTTTGTCTGCCTACAATAACATTGGACGGTTCACTCGATTTCGCCAGGTGTCCACGGCTTGTATTTTTGTCTTTCACAATGCCTGTGTTGACATTGTCCCGAGCGTCCGAGGTGTCTTATTCATGGGTGAGGTTGAACACAATGTTAGGCGGGTGAGACTTCGTCTGTTATGCAGATGTCCTTTTGTTGTCTTGGTATTTTGCTTATGTGGTGACGATGATGGAAATATGTTGTATATTCGTATTTGTTGGTGCATCAATTGTACAGGGAGAATCTGTCCATTACTGCATGTAATTTAGGATCTCGATAAATTTGGTAGGCACTGGGGTTACAAAATCTCCCGTCTGCTCTTGCAGCTTTTGATCATAGTTTCTCAAAGGCACTTGTTGTAAAAAATCATCCGTTGGCGACTGCCACTTCAGATCATTAAATTTCTCAAAGGCACTTGTTGTAAAAATCATCCGTTGGCGACTGCCACTTCAGATCATTAAATTTCACGTGGACAGCTATTTAGAAATGCAGCAATCCTTCTGGGTATTTTCTGCTTTCTTTTTGGGTGGGTAGTCGATGATAGAAAGACCCTTCACCGCCTGGTAAATTCCTTTCTGACCCCCGTGGAGTATTGGTAGGTTGTTGCCGTTAATTACGTGTGAGATGCGTGTCGTCGCAGTATCTCGGTCGGCCCTACTCTAAAGCTTGTCCTGTGATTAACGCCAACCACGTAGTAGACTAAGGATGAGTATCTCAAATGGTCCCTGTCTCTACCACTGTGATGGATAAAATAATGAACCCTTTGTAAGTATCCCGTAAACTATGCTACGCCTGTAGTGTCTTGTATGTGAAATCTTATCACTATAAGAAAGGGCTGTGCGGTGTTTACTGCACGTTTAATGTAATGTAAGAGGCAAAATACAAGTGTCTTGTATTTACTTCGTTATAGTTACTGGAAACTGTGCAATCTTATAAATATAATCATTCTTTGCATGGCGTTTATTGCAACCTGTACTTATTAGTGTGAAATATAATATTATAATAAACGTGACTGGTATTTACAGTGTTATATTTATGGAAAATATGTATATATTATCTGAATGAAGTTAAGACATAATAATGATAAAGTACAAAATATATTACACTAACCTTGGTGTCCCTATACGAATTTCACTGACACAATGTCTTGATTCTTTCTTGTGAAATCTAGAACCCACGTTTTGGTTGGCGGAATGGTTTCTCTTACCAATGCCAAGCAATGAATCTAGTTGGGTTATATATCGTCTGAATCGCCTAGGGCGATTTTTTTTTTTTTCGGGTTCGCTTCCTGTGTCATGTGAAATTTCGTTTGTTTTCCTAAAGTCAGACATTCCGTCCTCAAACTGTGTAAAATTTCCTGTATTATTTTGCTATGGTCGCTCTCATATTTTGCTTATCCGAGACAACTTGTCTGCGTTCGTCTTTTGAGTGTCTGTGCAGCATTTAATAGTTTTTACATAATGACATATTCTCCCTCTTTTCATGTTGTCCCTGGCTCAGACACTGCGTCGCCGTTAATCAAATGTTATTTTGTCTGAACGACTGACCACCAGACGCATTGTAAAATTACTTGGCCTTCTGTCGCCGACTGCACATTATGTTCTATTACTAACCAAAATAATACTTGGGTATTACTGGCTTTGTGTAAAACACACCCGCGACGTCCGTTGCTTTCCTCCTAATAGTCTGTTGATGTAATGTCCGCGTGTTTGTGAAAACATTTCAGGTGAATGTTGTTGCGTTTAAAAGGGCTCACGCCGAGCGTTGTCTATTGTTATGTCAACATTCCTTGTAAAATTGGTGGATGTCCCATGACTGTTGACCAACGATTGTCTGTGCCAACAGTGAGTATAGACAACCGACTGCCTTCTCATTCAGTGAGAAATTTACCGACAAAATATTACCATTAGTTTTTAGGAATTTAATTGCAGACTTACTCGTCTCTCGCGACAGATGTCCCCCGCACCAAGTCTTAGCTTGCGAAGACTCCTGCGAGTCAGGATGCAATTTACATTCCCTATTGTCGGCGGTGGTTATCTTCTCCCTATTACTCTCCACTTCATCTTCCTCTTTCCATTCCTCCTTCTCCTCGTCCAAATCATTCTTCTCGCAATCTTCCTCAGTTGCTTCTCCTGCATCAGCTATAAAGAGCTGCTCCCTTTCCTGTTTCAATATCGTGACCGTAGTCAAGAGTTGTCGCCCCTGCTCGACTACGTTCGTAGAGTGGGTTGTGATTTTCTGCACACCTGCAGCTGACTGTCTAGCCGCATTGGGCTGCAGTGCTGAGTTCGGATTTCCTTTATTCAAATGCTTTGTGGCTGCTCGTGTCCTGAAGTTGGCCGCTTCAGTTATGTGTCTGGCTAAGTATCTCTTTAGCAGAATAATATTATATATTTCCAGCTGATTCTCCTCTGGAATCTTATAATTGGTTTGAGATGCCTTCTCGACCACTGTGTATGGCCCGTGCCATCCAATCAGTAACCTGTTCTGTTTACTATGCATAAACAGTAAAACTTGTTTGCCTATCTCTAGCTCACACTTAGGACCAGTCGTATTATATTCTCCGTCATGTTGACGCCTCCTCTTCCTCATACGTGGTCTGTTTCCCTTACTAGTGGCTTCCTCACTTTTCCCATGATTTGATGCCCCTCTCTGGCATTCAGGACCTGATCTGATAAATTGATCCATGTCCCTTGCGATTCCCTGCCAATAATAATGGTGGGTGATTCTTTGCGTAGTGATGTATTGTCTGACCTGACCACTAGATTTACTAGCATGTCCCATACCTAAGATATAAAATCTATATCGTGCTGGTACTACCTGTTGCTTATACTCATATCCGCGCTTTCCTACTTCCTAAGGAGTTGTCCTTGCTGTTTAAAGCAGTCTCCTGGTTGCGCTGGATTGTCTCCCTTCAGTCTCTTCTTAAAACAAGGTTCTACCGATTTGTCGTTGTTTTGAGCTGGTCTCAGCTCTTGCGGATGGAAGTCAACCTCGTCTCCTTGTCTCTTCTCCTTCGCTTGGTCACTTGTCTGCACTTCAGCTGTGACTCTTGATTGACGAGTGTCTCCTAAACTCACATATTTGTAGCCTAAAATGACTTCGTATGTATGATCATTTAAAACTGCCGTTCGTAGTTCTCCCTTGACATATCTGCCTTCAATGGGAGTCCGGGCGATAGCCGCCATCATTGGAGGATCGCCGTTACCTGTGACCTGAATTTCCACAGTTCCATCAGTCAATTGTTCTGATCTAACCAGTCTTGAACTGATTTTCGAATCGAATTCCAGCCTGGAATCGAATACCTCTTCCGCTCTTTCTCTATTGACAACGTTGTGTTCCGAGGGAATCCGGGCGCTAGTCGCCGTCCCTACAATATCACTTTTCCTTTTCCGCCCCTTTGCATTAGGGTCCTTGTAATATTCGTTGCCAGGTTTAAACCTCTTCTTTCTTTTGAGTGGTCCATTCTTATTGACACTAACTCTCAGTGTGTCTTTCTTCGCTCTGTCGAAATAAAAAATGTTTCCCCACTTCTTTCTTCTGCTAACCAATCTTTGAATCCGACGACGGATCAAAGTTGGCCCTTGTTTGTCCTTATTACGTATCTTGTGTATCTTGCCCGTGGAATGGTCATAATTCAAGATACGGTGCAACCCATCTGTCCATTTATATCGGGTACAGTGTGTTGTAAATTTCGCGCATCTGCGCTGTGCCTTGCATAAAGCGCGTACACCAAGCTGTTTCCTCTTGTGTCGCCTGGTGTCTTTCCTTCTCTCTATCCGCTTAGTTTTTGTCTCGCCTACATATAGAATCGGAGTCCCATGGGTGTTGAGCTGCTGTATCCCCGCCGGCTCTACCACACTTTTCTCCTCATAATCCTCTTCTACCTCCTTTTGAAGAGAGTCGGGGGGTGCCTCCGTGTCCGTCGTCCACCCTGTCCCGATAATCGTATGTGTTGTTTATACCTTCTAAAGGCACACATTTCTCTCCGTAAGTTTTAAAAGTGGTAGGATCTGACTTTTCCTCGTCTTGGGTAAAGGCAGACTTAGGCGATGTGTGCAACTGTCTATTTCCGTGGATAATAGCGAATGCCCGTTCCTGTCCGGTCGCTTCTTTCCACGTAGAAGGGCCGGTGGAGTAAGGTAATAATTGTTCTCCTGATGTCAGGAGACAAGTGCCTGTTTTCTTCTTCCCTGTGATGCCAGGTGAAATTGTTTTATTCGAAGTCCCCTTGCAAGATCCATCGAAGGTACCGCTCGCAATTAGAGTGGGTTCTTCTGTGCCTTTTAATAACTTTCCGTTATCTCTGCAGCGGTGTCTGGAATCCATTGAATTAACTACCGCCGGGTGTGATTTTTCCCCCTCTTTTCTCCGGGACTCTTTGTCCTTCATTGTTCGGGTTTCTATATACGCCAAGCGATGGAGAGGAGGGGCGGGTTTCGGCACTCGCCGGTGTAGTGATTTTTCCTGCGACAATACCGGCACCATTTATCCCCTTGCCTCTGGTTCTGAGAAAAGGATTTTTGTTGAGTTTCCTTTCTATGTGGATTGCAAAGGAAGGTGTCTTTCTTCCCCTGATACCGGCCAACTGGGCCCTTCTCATAATCAGTTTTTTCCTGCGGATTTCTTTGCATATGAAGTAATGCAATGCGGAGATGGTGTGTCTTCTAGGCGATATGTTAGCTCATCTGTCACTTCATGGGCCGAAATACATATTTCCGGTTCAAGTCTTTTGGGTTTTTCATATGTTTCACACAACCTCTTCATCCGAAGCGCGTGCTCTCTCTCTTCCGTATTTCTCACTAACTCTGCCTTGAATCTCCTATACTCGGCCTCTCTCTCTCTCTCAGCTTCTAATTTCTTGGCTTCTCTCTCTCTCTCAGCTTCTAATTTCTTGGCTTCTCTCTCTCTCTCAGCTTCTAATTTCTTGGCTTCTCTCTCCTCCTTCTCCGCTGCTAATCTCAATCTTGTTTGCTCTACTTCTGCTGCCAGTTTTTTCTTTTCTCTCTTGCTCTGCAATTTTGTCTTTTCTCTCTTCTTTGTGCGCCGTTAACATTTTTTCCACATATTCCATAAGTTCTCCTTTTTCTAGTTTTAAACTAGTTGCTTCCTGGATAATCGCAGCGCGAATTTGCCTCAAATCTGCCATGATCAAGCTAGAATTCAATCTGCCTATCGCTACTCAAATTTATGTGAGAGAAAAAAAAATATAGGGCGAAGAAAAAATTTGTGCCCTTGGCCAAAGGGAGAACCAAAACAAATTTCCCGTATGCTTCGCTATAACCTTTACAGCCGTACAGGTAAATGACAATAGTAAAGAAAACCTTGGCAATACAATTCTAAGGCTTGCTAAGAATACCAGTCAAATATTTCTGACCATCAACTGCCTGCCTACCAAGAAAACAATACTAAAATGTTTCGTCTCAGTGGCTTAGTAGTCGCTATTGTCCACTTGTGAACAAAAGGAATACACAATGTCGGGTCGCTCGTTCAAAGCGTCCGACTTCAACAATGCCTTTTGATCGAGTCCCACGTGGTACTACCAAAAATCCAGGTAAATTTATAATGATGACAACAAATCAATATTGGTAACCAGATGCAGTAATAAAGTGCATATAAATTAATACGGTGTAATCTTCTAACATGTGTCAATGTCTTTCTTAATATACTATGAATATCTAATCTTAATATCTAATATGAATATCTAGTTATCTCATACTCTATTCTGTGTTCTTTCCCTCTACCTAAGTAGAATAAGGAACAGTATAGAAGACAGTGACTAGGTTTATACAAAATTTGCAAAAAAGAATTATTTAATGTTTTAGTCTAGGGCAAGTCCCAAGGTATATCCCGGACTGCAGCCCCCAATTATGTCACAAAGTTACCCCTGTGAGGGTAACCAAAGAGAGTTATCTGTGAGGTGCCGGCTTTGTCAATGGCTCAGATTCGCCTGGCACCCGGTTGAAGATGAGCAGCAGGAGTGGAGAAGGTGAATATAAGACTTTGGGATGAATTCCCAGCATATAGCCCCAGTGATTCTGGATCTCGTGACATATACCTCCTACCACTCTATCTCCCCCTCTATATACTAACGAGCCCCCACTCCCCTATTACACTGAGTGAACAGAAGAGAAAGAGAAGAAGAACAGTATGTCTCTTTCGCACACTTTCGTTCCTTCTCTATATATGTGATAACGTGTGTTGGTAAACACAACTACAACATTTATTAATGTTCTGAAATATAACAACATTCAATTACACTGATACAAATGCAACTAGAAATAACATTAACTATCCCTGTGAAGAAAGATATTAGTTAATGCAAAATACACAAATGAATCTAAAGTCTACCCTATGTGTGATGATGATGAATTTAAGTAACTCCTAAATACTAACAAAAAGGATATCTTGTGTTTCTTGGTCTCTTGCTAACTGTCAATAAACTCTGGTTGTTTGAACACAATGGACAAGTCTTTGTCTGCCTACAATAACATTGGACGGTTCACTCGATTTCGCCAGGTGTCCACGGCTTGTATTTTTGTCTTTCACAATGCCTGTGTTGACATTGTCCCGAGCGTCCGAGGTGTCTTATTCATGGGTGAGGTTGAACACAATGTTAGGCGGGTGAGACTTCGTCTGTTATGCAGATGTCCTTTTGTTGTCTTGGTATTTTGCTTATGTGGTGACGATGATGGAAATATGTTGTATATTCGTATTTGTTGGTGCATCAATTGTACAGGGAGAATCTGTCCATTACTGCATGTAATTTAGGATCTCGATAAATTTGGTAGGCACTGGGGTTACAAAATCTCCCGTCTGCTCTTGCAGCTTTTGATCATAGTTTCTCAAAGGCACTTGTTGTAAAAAATCATCCGTTGGCGACTGCCACTTCAGATCATTAAATTTCTCAAAGGCACTTGTTGTAAAAATCATCCGTTGGCGACTGCCACTTCAGATCATTAAATTTCACGTGGACAGCTATTTAGAAATGCAGCAATCCTTCTGGGTATTTTCTGCTTTCTTTTTGGGTGGGTAGTCGATGATAGAAAGACCCTTCACCGCCTGGTAAATTCCTTTCTGACCCCCGTGGAGTATTGGTAGGTTGTTGCCGTTAATTACGTGTGAGATGCGTGTCGTCGCAGTATCTCGGTCGGCCCTACTCTAAAGCTTGTCCTGTGATTAACGCCAACCACGTAGTAGACTAAGGATGAGTATCTCAAATGGTCCCTGTCTCTACCACTGTGATGGATAAAATAATGAACCCTTTGTAAGTATCCCGTAAACTATGCTACGCCTGTAGTGTCTTGTATGTGAAATCTTATCACTATAAGAAAGGGCTGTGCGGTGTTTACTGCACGGTTAACCGGTAATGTAAAAGGCCACATAAAAGTGTCTTGTATTTACTTCGTTATAGTTACTGGAAACTGTGCAATCTTACAAATATAATAATTCTTTGCATGGCGTTTATTGCAACCTGTACTTATTAGTGTGAAATATAATATTATAATAAACGTGACTGGTATTTACAGTGTTATATTTATGGAAAATATGTATATATTATCTGAATGAAGTTAAGACATAATAATGATAAAGTACAAAATATATTACACTAACCTTGGTGTCCCTATACGAATTTCACTGACACAATGTCTTGATTCTTTCTTGTGAAATCTAGAACCCACGTTTTGGTTGGCGGAATGGTTTCTCTTACCAATGCCAAGCAATGAATCTAGTTGGGTTATATATCGTCTGAATCGCCTAGGGCGATTTTTTTTTCGGGTTCGCTTCCTGTGTCATGTGAAATTTCGTTTGTTTTCCTAAAGTCAGACATTCCGTCCTCAAACTGTGTAAAATTTCCTGTATTATTTTGCTATGGTCGCTCTCATATTTTGCTTATCCGAGACAACTTGTCTGCGTTCGTCTTTTGAGTGTCTGTGCAGCATTTAATAGTTTTTACATAATGACATATTCTCCCTCTTTTCATGTTGTCCCTGGCTCAGACACTGCGTCGCCGTTAATCAAATGTTATTTTGTCTGAACGACTGACCATCAGACGCATTGTAAAATTACTTGGCCTTCTGTCGCCGACTGCACATTATGTTCTATTACTAACCAAAATAATACTTGGGTATTACTGGCTTTGTGTAAACACACCCGCGACGTCCGTTGCTTTCCTCCTAATAGTCTGTTGATGTAATGTCCGCGTGTTTGTGAAAACATTTCAGGTGAATGTTGTTGCGTTTAAAAGGGCTCACGCCGAGCGTTGTCTATTGTTATGTCAACATTCCTTGTAAAATTGGTGGATGTCCCATGACTGTTGACCAACGATTGTCTGTGCCAACAGTGAGTATAGACAACCGACTGCCTTCTCATTCAGTGAGAAATTTACCGACAAAATATTACCATTAGTTTTTAGGAATTTAATTGCAGACTTACTCGTCTCTCGCGACAATAACCTTCCTAAGTCTAACCATCTGACTTGGACGTGATCTCTGATATAACGAATCCTGGAACACAGACAATAGTCTTGTTGGTCTAGAGCGACCCATAGATATATAACTAGTTCAGGTATAAAGATACCGATGACTTAATCCTAGTCAAAGTACCTCTCCATTTTGAATCACACAGGCGAGCAAAAAGGCGACAAAATGACGAACCTCTAGATGATAGCCTAAAGTTCGATACAAGAGGAATTACCTTATTTCGGAAAATCAACCATGAACATATGCCTCCAGGCAGGCTTGAATAATACGGGGAAATAGTCTAGTTAGCTAACTAACTCACAAAGACAATGTATTTCCCTCAGAGAATCACAAGACGCAGTCGCGTCCGCTCGCTAATCAGTCCATTTCTCCACTGCCCGACCTGGGCGGAACAACAAAACGACAACCCAGTCGAGACATGCGCAGAGTGACAATCTCTGAGTCGCTGTTCACAATAAGACGATTCTAAGAACATTCGAGATAAAAGTCTTACACAGTCGCGCCTTTTATGGACATGAACAGAAGCGTTAAGAAAGGTTTCAAACATCTACAACAGTTGACTGATACTACCAAATAAGGAGATATGGTCACGCTTCGTTCAAGACATTATAGACCGAACGTGTCTCTATACAAGAGGAGGTAAACTCATAAAAAATAGCAGTATCGATATATCGGGTTCTGTCCCTTTGACCATAAAATATATATAACATGCATTTCAGTCAAATAATGATCATACATACGAAAAACGATCATACAAAGACTTTGGAAAAAAGTAATTATTTGTGCGTAACAAAGACCTAAAAATATAACTTCATTTTTTTTTTTTTTTACATTTTCTGTCTCAAACTGAAAGTTTATTTTATTAACCACACACATACACACACACGCACGCGCACGCCCGCGCGCGCACACACACACATATCCTTAAAAATGCAAATTATAATTTTCACAGTTTCTGTGCCAAACTTAAAATTTTATTTTTATTAAAAAAATAATTCCTTATTTAAAAAGAAAAAACACACACACAAGACATGTAATAACAACTGAATATATTTTTACAGTTTCTATGGCAAACTAAAAATTTTTATTTAATGAATTAAGTATTACAATGCACAATGAAAACCAGGTGCAGATTTTCACAATAAAAAAAAAAAAATTCGTTTTGGCGAAGCGAGCACCGATTAACCTAGACACAGCGTCCATCGGTTATATTAGGGCGCATGTCCAAATATAAAAGGTCTTGTGATCTCGTTAATAGATTCTCAAAATAGAATCACGTTCTATTGTGTGCCAACACTGAACATCTCCTTTCCACTACTACTGGCGTCACAGTAGCATCCTTGAAATAAGCTACGTCAGTTGTTTGGAAGTCTGCTAAAAATTCACCAAGAGAAAAGTGTAAAATTAAGCATAGCTTCTCATATCCCACATTTTTATTTCAAAACTTGCTCAATTATCTTTTGCACAGCCTTTCCCACGTCTCCATTCACACTAAGTCACTCACTATTTAGGAACATCTACCAGCAACATTTGTTTTCAGGGATTTAGAGAAAATGATTAAACAGCACGGGGAAAAGGGAAGTAATTTGTTTTTAAAAAAAAATAATAAGTTAAAAAACACTAAAAGAAATGCCTATTTTGTTATTGAAAATGCCCAAATATGCAAAATAATGACTGAAAAAAAAAAACAATGCGGTAAAATGACCGAAAAATCTCAAAAAATACCATAACATGCCAGAAATGGCAACAACAAAAAAAAAAAAAAAAAAAAAAAAAAAAAAAAAAAAAAATTAATGCTTTAACAAAGCCTCCTAAATCAGCTTAGTTTTTATGAAACACATTTATAGTCAACCGGACAACGTTTTGATTAAGCCAAAAAAAAAAAAAACCATCAAAATCCTAGCCCTCGTCATTACTAAAGCTACATTTAAAACACAAACTCATTTATTTAAAATGAAACTCATCCAATAACATAATTCCCGCCTTAAGTACGTCGGTCGGTCACAACATGCACACCGTCATTTGCTCCCGAAAATAGAAAAGTGCGCAAATGACGGTGTGCATGAACAGTTTCATTATGGAAGGAAGCCAACAGCACACTTGATAAACAGTACATTAACTGGAGACAGGAAGGTGCGGAGATGCAGATTAAATCAACAGACAATCAAGATACTCTTCGGTCCAGTTTCCTTCGGGAAACGGAATGAACTCATCATTTTCTTAAAAAATAACCTTAAAATGTAACTCTGTAATACATGTAACAGAAACAACACATTATAATTAAAAACCTGTCAATTTTGACGGGTTATTGCTAGTTTATTTAATAATACATTACCATTTATCATCCCAAAATTGCTCCTTTAAACACAGTCTGTTTTCGCTATTCTATACTTCTCGTATAATAAAATTCTTTGGCGTATAGAGTTACTTCTACTTTATTATAAATTTTTTAAAATTATTATATAAATATCGGCTGAGCTAGTACCGATCAAAACTTGGAAAATTAAAGTGTATCAAGAAAGGAAGCTTCGTGCAAAGTTTCAGTTGTCTACGATGGAGACAACGTAGTGATTAGAGCAGGATTTCTCAACCGGGGTTCTACGGAAACCAAGAGTTCCGCGAGAGATCACTAGGGTGTAGCGAGAGGAAAGATATAATGATGTGATATTATCCTGGACAAATAGATGTACCAGATGATACCAGGATAGTGCCAGATAAGAGACTGGTCTTACAAGAAATACCCTATTCTCTGAAAAGAGTAATGCTGTATCGACATGAAAGGTATAGTCAAGCTGTATAGGTTCCTAGATGAGATGGTAATGTACTATCTTGGATTCCTATGGGCTCCTCTCCAGACTAACCTTAGACAATGACTCTGCTAGGGGTAATAAACTACACAACAAAAACTTTGAACCAACTTTAAATAATTCACTGAAGACGCTGGGTACAATTTATAATGTATTTCTATCCAAGATCTTTTCTTCTTTGTTCTTTGTTAATTTTCAAATAAAATTCAATTGATTGTAAAATAAATTATGGGTCACTTTCATATATACATAACACATTTACAGTTAATGTCTCAAAACTAATATAGTTCATATTCACTGTTTTCTTGCTTCCTGATGGAATCTGTCTCTATTTTTGTGCTTTCTTGAATAGATGAATATAAATGTTACTTTATGACTCATGACTGTCAAATGTCTTATATATACACCACAGTGTTTTCATCATCACATAGTTTATTCGTAGGTTAGTTTATATTTAAATATGGTATTCGAAAGTTGAAGTAGCCCAACACTGAGCTACTTATCTGAAACAAAGTCCTTCCTATGCCTCGTACAGCAGTATGATTGGATAGAACCCCACCACTGCGGGTCCTCCACTCGTCAAGATGACACAGTTAATACTGGCAAAAGCTCTGACAAACTTGAACATCTATTTTTTTTTTTTTTCTTAACCAGCGGCACTTAGGCTTTCAGCCCTTCGGCCCAATGACATGTCATTGCGAGGTTGGGGAACCTGAGGACTTTCCTTCCAACCCGGTCAGGAGCTTCGCTCCTTCCCATCCACAGAGGGTTTATCACAGGAGCCGTTCAGGCTATTCAGTCAAATTTCCGACCGTAAACATTTCTTCAAACGCCGACGCCCGGGTTTGAACCATGAACACCTGGTCGCCAGTACAACGCCGAAGCCATTACACCAGCGCGGCTCCCGAACATCTATTTGCTGACTTGGTCACTATAGGTTTTGTATGACCCTCAGGGCAGGATATAACCTGAAACATAATATACAACCTACGTAGTATCGCTCATTGTCTCCTTAGCCAGTCAGGAGGTATAATGAGACAGTTCAGACAAGCTGTGGTTAATCACAAGAGACATAGTAAGTCAAGAATAACACAATTCGTTCAAGTTGTAGCACAATAGTTCAGTAACTCACTTGTTACACTTTTGTCCATGATTTGCTTCTTTAAAATCATATAGGCCTTATGGTAATCATTGTGTCATATATCACATAAAGCAGAAAATCAATTTGTTACAGTCATTCTTTCTTCCAGTTTGGATAGTCCTTTCCAGTAAGCATAATTTCTTTAAAATGCTTTCACAAACAACTAGCTCAATCCATTCGTTCTACTGATTTAATACAATTAAACCAAAACTACACACTTCAGGTTTTCCTCCAGAAATAACACAATGATTCTACACATACCAATATTACCTTAAACCCACATTGATAATATGTTTACATATATATATTTAATTAACATCTCGCTTACCCTCAATCACAGACAGGCTTTCAATGGTTACACAGTCTGCTCACACTTCTGCTGATGGCAACGGAGGTGATATAAATGCTGTGCTCTGTGTCTGTAATTTGAATTAAGCGGCGAGTGTCTCTGTGTCATTCTTTCTCTCCTCTTATATAGTGGACTCGCGAATGTACGAAATGACAACTAGACCAAAGTACGTTTCATGCATCAAAAATCTTGTAGGCAAGGCAAGGTGTGCTTAGATAGTAAATCTAAAATAGTTATGGAATCCTTATTTTTGCACCGATTTCCTCCATTTTAGGCTTAATTTACTCATATGAATGAGCTCTATCACCGTGCCTATCCACTTTATCCTATAGCCTATCCGGCTATTCACTGGAGCAGCCGAAACAGGGAAAAACACAACATGGTTCATGCTCCACTGTCTTCTATTCATAATACCTTCGGCTCTACAACACATCCAGTGAGTATATTGCTATCTACCTAAGGCTAATGATCCCTATTATCGAATTGGGTCCCTCTTTATCTAAGTACTCCATGATTATTTGCACACTGCCTTCCGAAATATCATCAACATCTACACTTTTGTTTCCTCCATGTCTAGCGTATCTTCCGACACTATTTATACCAAGCTGCGTTTTATTGGTCATTTACATCCACGGGGTTTGCGCGGTGATAAATTTTGAATGATGCCGAGATATGATTCAGACTTCATTACACAGGGGTTCCGGCAGAGATAGTAATTTATAAAAATAAAATAAATAAATAAACGTCGTTTTCTGATCTTTGAAAATGTTAGAGCTCGCAATGGTGGGCAGTGACCGAGCAGCCGCGTATGGCAGTGTGCAATAGGAGGACCGTGTTCAATCTTGCACATACCATATTTTCATTAGCATATTGTAGAGCAGAATTTTATGATAAGTCTTTTAGGCCTACTTGGGTAAGGTTAAAAAAAAATCAAGTAGGATATATTTTAAAAATATATATGAAAAAGTTAAGTTTTTCTACCTACACTGCTGACTTGCGTTAGAGTTTATATCCATGGTCAGGATGGTGAACCACATAAAAAGAGTAGGCTTATAAACTGGCCAAAATAAAGAGATCCACAGAAAAAAAACCGATTTTTATTGGATTATTATATTTACAACTAACGCTACAAACTAATTCACATTAAGGTACCATGAGCTGTAGATACAAAAATTTTTATGCAGGGTTCCCTAAGACCTGAAAATGATTTCAAGGTTTCCTCCGGGATAAAAAGGCTGGAGTGGAGCCTCAAAGGTTTGAAACATCCAAACAACGGGCGTGTCAAGTTAACAAAGAGTGTTAAAATAGGAAAATTTATTCATTCTTCAGAACAACAATATAACACCCCGGCTTGACGAGACCTTTCAACACATAACACACGTATATGGCGTTCCCAAATGCAACCAAAAAAATAAAAAATAAAAAAATAAAAAAAAGCGCTACGAATTTTACTTTGTTACGGTGTCCGTCTGTCTGTAGTTATAAACAACTCAAGAAGAACTGAGCCGATTCTGACTAAGTTTGTATTTAAGACTTTGGACACAGTTTGTAGACTAGTTTAAGATTTGATCTAAATATGTTAAGAAACGACAAATAGAAAGCTGAAGTATATCCTTTCAAACACACTAAATTGAAAGAAAAAGATATAGAGGACAACAAAGAGAGAAGATCTGCACAGTTTCACATCACGATATGTAAACAAGTCAACAACATAATTGATAAATAGTACTGGGGACAGCAAGTTGTGGAGAGACATGATCACCTACATCAACAGGCACGGTACTTAAAGAAGAAGATAATAATATGGACATTTTGATTACGAACATAATTTCCCGGTTTTAATTTTACGTCCAATGCTTCTAAACCAGGTGTTTCCTTTTATCATTTCATGTGTTCTTGCCCACTCGATCAGTTTGTCGCTTCTCTCATTTCTTGATTCTAAGACATAATTCACAAAGAAACACACAAAATACAAAACCAATTTATGATTATTTTATTATTTTTCCCGCTTTACAACAGTTCGCTCCATATATGGATACTGAGAATAAAATCATTAAAACGTACACACTGTAAACAACGCTTGCAGTAAATATAAAATGGAGATAAACATGAAAACAGTGAATGAAGGCCAGATGAAGCAAGATTACATATCAGTGCTGGTCGCTGAATTAACAGTGATATAATTAAAGTATTGAACAATATGGTTGCAGAAGGATAAAAATTGTGGTAGAGGCACTTGAAACACGAGTAAGAAATATCAAAATCACAACTGCCATACGATTCCAAGGCTCAGATAACAGAACATCATACCTGGTGATGAACAAATTATGACTCGAATATTCTTATCAATTATGCGATGTGATAGTCAAACAGTGGCACTGAATAATGCCCGATGAAGAAAGTTTTCAGACATGAGATAAGAGCTGTCTGAGAGGTGTTGTGAAATTAAAGAAATCATTGATGGAGGAATAAGATATGCGCCGAGAAGATATGAGTTGTCTGAGAAATTTAGTTATGCTAAATAAAACAATTACGAAGAAACTTTTAGAAAAATGAATTGAGTTGTCTGAGAGGTGCAGTAACACTAAATGACGAAACAGCGATGGACGCTTGATTTCATCACAGTATAGAAATAGGCAGGTCTGTTCACAATTCTTCCCTGCAGTAATATAATGTAACGAATCAAAGAAGACAAGAACAATTGATTAGTAATACAATCAACGAAGAAGAAAAAAATAATTTGATCAAGAAAGTTTAACAAATAAAATATGAGCTGAGAAATGAGCTGTCTGAGATGTATTATAATACTAATAAAACACAAATAAAGAACATTTGGGATTAGACATGAGCTGTTTGAAAAGTATTATGATACTAAATACAACAAAGATGAAGAAACTATAAAATATGTGATATGGATTGTCTGAGACGTTATTTAATGCTATATACGAGATCAGCGGCTGAAGAATCTTTCATAAATCAGTATGAACTGTCTGAGACAAGCAGAGGCACAAAATACAACGCTGATCAATATGAGGTCTGAGCTGTTTGAGCCGTGCAGTACCTCTTAATAAGACAATGATATAGTAACTTTAAGAAATGAGATATTATCTGCTTGAGTAGAGCAACCACCACTCCTGCAGTTAACCTTTGGCGGAAGACTTCGTCACAGAAGTTTTTTTGTTGCTATTATTGTTTCTTTAAAAGTTTATTTTTCATGATGAGACTGTCAAATACAGATCCTCTATTTACTCATCTCTTACGGAATGCCTGAGTTAGCAGCAACCTTATGATGTCTTTTGTCTCCTCGCAGAACCTCCAGGTAATTCTATGAGGTTAATGATGGGAGTACGACGTTGTTGCAGTTAAGGCAGTAATATTGATCTGTTGATACATTTTAAATTATCTAGCGATGACCATCCTCATGAAGTACATTTCACAACATTTAGGTCAGAGACATGATTAGCTTTCTGTTTATCTGCGAGAGTGGTACCGCTTGAAATCGAACGAACTAGACACGTGAACCAGGAACCACATCAGACTAAAGTACGGTCTCTTAGAAGGCAAACAACAAGAATGGTGAGGATAAAAGTAACTAGAATTGATCTGTGAATCTCATTAGAGGAGTATACATTCTAGTACATTGTAACTCATGAGAAAATTAGGTCACCTTAATAGAGTTGACTATCATCTGGTGATTACAGTGACCTCTTGACTGTAGAAAGAGAGAATGGCAGAAGGAGACCAAAAACAAAAAACCAAAAAAAAAAAAAAAAACCACACAACCAAAATAAAAATTAAAAACCAAGTATCTTTAATTCCCAGGGTTGGGTCTTGCGCAGATAGATTGTCTTTTCTCGCTCACCTCTTTTACTGTATCCTTATTTATTCACGCAAGAACCTGCGATATTGTTATGTCAGCACACTGTAACATTAGATATATTAAAAAACAAAACAAAATACTAGCAGTTACAGCATTCGATCATGAGAGATAAACAGGGAAATAATTATTAATAGAGGTAAGCTGAACTGCAAAGCTTTTGCGTGAAATTAACTGACACTATGCATCTGATTCGGAACGAGTTGAATGAACTGGTCATGCCGAGAAATGTATGAACCATTGATGTGAATGAACAGACACGGTGTTAGGTCAATTTAATTTTTAGACAAGCGGCTTAATATAGACAACGGAGGTACGAATAATTTGAAAAGTGAGTTTTAAAAAAGATAAAGGTAGTTTCGAACCAGATAGCCAGCCGTAAGGGAGTCAAGTGTTACCCACTTCACCACACTTGGTTCAGCTTTATAAGGTCGGGTGACTAGTTCTCTTTCTTGCTGCTTTTGCCTTCAGGTACTCATTTACAGCTGGGTAGTCTAGAGCGTGACAATACAAGGTTTTGAACCCGGAAACTGGTAACTTTACCGCGACGGGCAGGCGCTCTAAACACTTGCTAACCGGTCACTCGAATATAGAGTACCTGGCTAACAAGAAGAGATACTCTTATTAACATATATTCAATTGATCGTTTGCCCTTCACGATATATTGCCCTTTCAATGTTATATCATTCTATACTGACCTATTTTACATGAGGAGTTTGCCAGCAAGCACCATGCACAATCTCATACTTGTCGGCTCTTACGACATGTCTGAGGGAGCAGTAGTTCTATTCTTTCTTTGCTTCCTCAGAGCGCCCCCCCCCCCCCCCGGAAGTACATGGGGTTGAAACTTCTTTTTTACTGACAGATATAACATCCGCCCAGGACATATTTTCTTCCATGACAAATCTTTATTTAATGACTAATTATTCGTTTCTCTAAAAGCTACCTGGCGGAGAACTGTGCAGGCAGAAATGCAAAGAATGCACGAACCAGAGCTGGGGCACCATACGAAAGATGACTGCTGATCGAGCAAAGTGGAAACTGTTTGTTGCTGCCCCACAAGACGCTCCCATGCGTGAAGATCGTCATTTGCTTTGTCAATCAGCGGCCAAGGACCACAGAATAAGACGTTGCGACATATTTTCCAATATTGATGTACCGAACATACACAGTGTGTAATTTCCAATATGGCATGTAAACATGCCCACAACAGATCGATATAATTTTAATGATCCCAAAGAGGTTGTCTGAAAGAAGCAAATAAAAACTTTGTTATGGGAAAAACATAAGGAAACGTTAAGGAAACGTAGAGATTAAAAAAAATTTTTTATTAAACGTAAATGTTTGCCATTGTTTTAACCAGGCAAGGTCTTTTCCATCTCAAACAAATATCCTGAATTTATGACAGAAAACAATAATGAATTATGTAAACTTATGATATCCAGCTAGTGTTTAATATAGATAGTGTTTGTACTGCGCTTGCTTCTCCAAGCTAAGTTACTGGCTTCGAAACCTGGTAGCATCACGCGCCAGACCACTCAGCTGTAAGTGGGTACCTGGCTCTGCTCTTGAGTTGGGGAAGGCAAAGGCAGCGAGGGTGGAAATCTGTCATCCCACCTCATAAAGCTGAGGATTAGTATAGTGAAGTCTCTAGCAGTAACTGCTAGGGGCCTACCATTACCTACTGTCTGTACGTTGACTAGTTTTGTTTGGTCCTACTTAAGGTACTGTAATATTGATAAGATTGGACCCCTCACGCTCTGGAAGTGCTCTGGTCGCTTACCCTAACACCTCTGAACCTCAATTTTTGTGATGTTCAAGTATGGTCCTCGTCCGAGGTGTAATACGCAACAGACAGAGTGAAAGTATTGTATTCGGCAAGGATTGGATATACTACGGCAGGGATTCTTAAACATTTTTGTCCTCACACCACCACATCGAGTGAACTTCATGCATATGCCCTCTCGTCGTTTTCCACACTGATAAAAGAAACAACACGACGTAATTAAGATGTTATCTATCATTATCTTCATCGCCCTGGGGATTAAACTTCTTCTTCTTCCTTCCTCGTTCGTCCTGAAAAGGACGTTGGTTGCGTTGTGTCCGTTTACACCGACGCTGCGGTATTTGCGCCTTTCGGCCGACACATCTGACTTCCGCACGGCATTTTTTGGGACCGGGTTTGCCTTCCCTCTTTAATCCCTACTCCTCAGCCAGACTGCAGTGATGCACTCTATTTCCAGGACCACCACGTGGAGGTGGAGTAGGGTCTTGGTCAGCTCTGGTTCGCTGACCCTGACGCAGGCAGTCAAGCTATGGGTCGCTGACTGCATTCCTCACTTTTGATGCGTCTTTTTTTTTTTTTTTAGCCATACAATTGGTCTGACTTGACATTTCAATTCATGATTCTGATATCCATGGACCGTACGAAAGAAGGCAGAAAGGGGTTGACAGGAGGAAACTGAATACGGATGAAATGATATTGACCTCGGGACAGGAAGAAGAAGGCTAATACCAAAGTGAGGGTGTGGCTCTAATGCTATCTAAATGTTATTACTTCTTTTTCTTCGTACACTCTCAGACGTCTACTTGAATATTTTCTACTTCGTACACTCTCAGACGTCTACTCGAATATTTTCTACTTCGTACACTCTCAGACGTCTACTTGAATATTTTCTACTTCGTACACTCTCAGAGGTATACTTGAATATTTTCTACTTCGTACACACTCAGACGTCTACTTGAATATTTTCTACTTCATAAACTCTCAGACGTCTATTTGAATATTTTCTTCTTCATACACTCTCAGACGTCTACTTGAATATTTTTTACTTCGTACACTCTCAGACGTCTACTTGAATATTTTCTACTTCATACACTCTCAGACGTCTACTTGAATATTTTCTACTTCGTACACACTCAGACGTCTACTTGAATATTTTCTACTTCATACACTCTCAGACGTCTACTTGAATATTTTCTACTTCATACACTCTCAGACGTCTACTTGAATATTTTCTACTTCGTACACTCTCAGACGTCTACTTGAATATTTTCTACTTCATACACTCTCAGACGTCTATTTGAATATTTTCTTCTTCATACACTCTCAGACGTCTACTTGAATATTTTCTACTTCATACACTCTCAGACGTCTGCTTGAATATTTTCTACTTCGTACACTCTCAGACGTCTACTTGAATATTTTCTACTTCGTACACTCTCAGACGTCTACTTGAATATTTTCTACTTCGTACACTCTCAGACGTCTACTTGAATATTTTCTACTTCGTACACTCTCAGACGTCTACTTGAATATTTTCTACTTCGTACACTCTCAGACGTCTACTTGAATATATCGTAACACTCTCAGACGTCTACTACTTAATATTTTCTACTTCGTACACTCTCAGACGTCTACTTGAATATTTTCTACTTCGTACACTCTCAGACGTCTACTTGAATATTTTCTACTTCGTACACTCTCAGACGTCTACTTGAATATTTTCTACT
The DNA here is from genome assembly GCA_024509875.1 of Oreohelix idahoensis. Classification (NCBI taxonomy): domain Eukaryota; kingdom Metazoa; phylum Mollusca; class Gastropoda; order Stylommatophora; family Oreohelicidae; genus Oreohelix; species Oreohelix idahoensis. The sequence continues at coordinate 31,065 of JAMPIV010022281.1, forward strand.
TCGTACACTCTCAGACGTCTACTTGAATATTTTCTACTTCGTACACTCTCAGACGTCTACTTGAATATTTTCTACTTCGTACACTCTCAGACGTCTACTTGAATATTTTCTACTTCGTACACTCTCAGACGTCTACTTGAATATTTTCTACTTCGTACACTCTCAGACGTCTAATTGAATATTTTCCAAGGAAGCAGTGGTCAGCTTAAAGCTATTTGTATTTCCCTAGAGTTTTTCTAGGAATGGTACTGGTGACGGTCGGTATTGGTGACGGTCATATAAGCGTTCTCTGTTGCTAATATGTTGGGCATCTTTGAAGCAGATGTTCAGCAGTAATCTTATATCTATGCTACAGTTACACTCATAGGTAGTTCTTATTTTTAGCTTGTTGAATAGATGGTTTCCAAATGTGTTGTGGCCCGTGCGAAGTCTGAATATTACCAGTTATTATTTTCTGCTGAGCTGGTAATATGCATAATGTCGTTTGTGGCCTGGATGCTTTGCATCCCATTTGTTTCTGTATCTGATTATGATAACACTCTTTGCCTCTTCGAAAGGTATGCTTGGGTATTAGGTTGAAGTAGATTTCCACCTTCCTTTGCCAATCTGTCAGCCTCTTCATTGCCGAGGATGTTACAATGAGATGGGATCCAATGGATGACAACTCTTTTGAATCGTTGACATAGTTTGTAGAGTACAACTGTTAGGCCATCCAGGTCTGAATTATTTTGGCTTCAGCGTTGCAATTACTGACAATGCATCTGTAAAGAAACCAACTGGTCTCTCGGTGCTGTCATCTGTCATTAGAACTTCTGCTGCAGTTTTCAAGGTCTCTGCCTCTGCTATGAAGTTATTTTAGAATTTTCCTGTTGCCACTGACAGCTTTTTTTTGTTTATCAGTGCTTAAGCTCGGAAGAACCCCGGGATATTATTTCCAGATAATGCCTCACACACACAGGTCATCGAAAGGTACGCTATGCGGCGGTTTCGTTCCATACAAACATACTACATAAAAACAGAACTATATAGTTTAATTCTGAACTTTGGAATTTTATCCAATGGGAAAGCATTTTCTGTAAGGCACTCCTTGTACCCCCTCTGCACCCTCCCTGGGGCGGAATATCTCATATGTTAAGAACCCTGCACTACTGAATTCGACCTGCAGCAAAACCTGTCAGACATTGAACACATAGCTAGACTACCACTACCTCCGCCAACTAAAACACCAACAAACATTTACTTTTTAAAAAGAAAAAAAAAGAGAAAACAAGAAGAAAATGTAAATAACGAGCAAGTAGTACCATCAAAACTGTGACGAGACGTCTGTAGATTTTACATGTACTTTTGGCCCCTCTCTCACTCTTTCATCCACTCCGTCAGTATCACTTCTTTTCATCATTTTACTTTCGCTCATCGCTTATCATTTGGCATATTTTGCCTTTCCATTATTTGTGCTCTGAAGCCGCACGCAGACTTGGTTACGACCTGCCAGGGTAATTAGACCGGCCAGCGGTAATACGCTTATCATGTCAATCAGTCTGACCACCTTTTGATAGCGACGGTGCATGTTTACCCAAGACGGTCTCGCCCGATCGACATAAAGAAAGCCATATCGTCCGTCTGAGAAATCAGTCTGGGGGATTCACACGCACAGGTGATAATTAGATTATCGTTTCCGCTGGCCCCGTCTGTATCATTATTACAGATAAATCTGTCTGGGTAGACAATCTTGGCGGAAGGTATTTAAACAGGTAATCAGTGCACAGATTTGTTGAGTGAGGTTTCACATGATGCCACCAGAAGTATGACGACATATTGAAAGAGGTCACGCGATGGAATTTTAAAATGTAATATTTTAAAACACGCGGGGGAGGTTATGAATTAAAACACCCCAACCCAGATAGTGATAAAGAGCTAACCACTGGTTTGATTTGAGAGCCGGAATATACAATGAATTTCATTGGAAAATTCGACGGAAGCACAATCTGTGATTTGAACTGGAAACTGAAAATAAAATCTAGCAAAATCAGAGACACAGATCAGAGACTGCATTGCGTCATCAAATGAGCAAACTCCCAGAAGCCAGTGAGACATCGGACTTAGAATTCCATAATTATAAGTGACAGATCGAGTATTTGAGCAACTTTGGAACTTACAAGTAAACCCGCATATTTAAATACAAAGACTGGAACCTTAAAAGGACCAGGACAGATCGGAAGTATTTGGGAGACTTTAAACCTTAAAAAGTAAGCCCACCTTTATAAATACAAGACTAAAGTCCTAAGGAATAAGATCCCCCGTCATAAGAGGAATACATAATATTTCCCAGACCAAGTGATTCGCAGAACACCCGTCATAAGAGGAATTAAAAATGTCCAGGCCAAGTGATTCGAAAGCACATAACCTAAATTGCTTGTGTCCATTCTAGACTGTGCGAGGAGATTGTATAACCCATTTGGGGTAAGTTGTGAACCTTTATTTTTCAAATATGAATTTGACATGTTTTCTTGCTTAGTGGTTATATATGAGGCTGGCAACCTCAAAAAGGTAAAGGTAAAGGAACCCGTTACACGCCCATTTAGGCATATTGGGAATATGGTGTTAGGCCCATATTATCTTGACCGTCGGCACACGAGGGGTGATGTGGTCGGCATCACGCCGGCCGCCTTAACCTTCCCAGAGTAGCTCTGGTACCCATTTGGGGCTGGGTCGACCCAGGAGCCGTTTGTGGCCTAAAAATTTTCCGCCTCATCTGGGGATCGAACCATAGACCACTGCGCTAGGAAGCCAGTGCACTAACCACTATGCTACCGCGGCTCCAAAGGTAAAGGAACCCGTTACACGCCCATTGAGGCATATTGGGAATATGGTGTTAGGCCCATATTATCTTGACCGTCGGCACACGAGGAGTGATGTGGTCGGCATCACGCCGGCCGCCTTAACCTTCCCAGAGTAGCTCTGGTACCCATTTGGGGCTGGGTCGACCCAGGAGCCGTTTGTGGCCTAAAAATTTTCCGCCTCATCTGGGGATCGAACCATAGACCACTGCGCTAGGAAGCCAGTGCACTAACCACTATGCTACCGCGGCTCCTCTGGCAACCTCAAGATATGAAAATAGTATATTCATAAACCAATACAGCAAGCGCTGGTGATTGTTTTTTGCTAATCGTGCGGAAAACCGACAGCAGAGGTGACCCCAGACTCCGAATAGAGCAGTAATGAGTGATGGTTACGTCACAAGTGCCTGAATATAGTATCATTTTGTGAGATCTATGTACTTTGTTAATTGTAATTCAGGCTTGCCATTATTTGCCCTGTCCAGACACATTTTCCCAGTTTAATACCCAGGAGAATAGTGGTGATTTCTATTCATCTTTCCTGGGTTACACTGTGCATACTCAAGAATTTAATTATTCTGAGAGATTAACAATGGTGGGTAGACAGCGAGACAATGCGCCTGTTAATTGGAAGGCCACAAATGTACTTAGCAGAGGCATTTGTTCTTTCTATTCTGTCTAAAAAGTTGTCAACACTACCTGCCGTTTCGGACAAGTTGTTGAAGAAGTGCCCCTATCACAGAAGAATTGACGAAAAAACAGCTGCAGACTCACTTAGAGACAAGCTAGTATGTTTGTTACAGGGAACAGCAAAGGACATTTTAAAAAAAAATCCCCCACCTAAGTCTCCAGGAAGACAACTTTAACCCTGATATAAAATTCATCACCATTTCATCGTTATTTTAACCTGTTAAAATTAATTGACTATTAAATTTGTTATATGTTATGTTAAAACTAAACATTCATAGTTGATTCAGTTATTATACGTATGAAAGCAACCGTCCGAGCAAGACTATTTTATATATTAACCTATATATCTAAACATATATTTACATTTATAGAGCAAATCCCTATACAGGGAATTTCGCTGGATTTACACCAGCTGGGGGCTTGTACGGGCTAAAAACGTTGCTTAATTCTTCATAAAAGGCGACGGACCGATATAAGACTATTGCTCAGCCAATGCTGCATTGTTCATGATATCTTATGGATACTCCCTTAGGATAGAAGCGTCATTACCCTTCTATCTACAACTCTGCCAAGAGTAATCTTGTGCGAAGGTAAACACTTTTGAATACCCATTTTCGATAATCTTGAGTTTTGGCAACTGTTGGACCACTACTGCAAAGCAGGGGTGGCAATCCATGACAAAAACAATGACAGAAAAAGAATTAACGGAGTCCGCGGCTTAACATTTCAGCATCTGTAGCACATTTAGAAGACTTGGGATCTTGCCTGGAACGCATTTTGTTAATTATGAGCGAAGTTACTTTAAAAATGTGTAAAGTGTTGAAATAATAATTTTAATTCGTTCCCACTTCTTTTCAAGGAATGTAGTTTTTTTTCTCTTTGCTTTTCAATGGGTACAATCAATCAGTACGTGTATGTAATTATATGGCAATTTACTAATGCTTTTTCCACTTATTATTTTAAAATAAAATAAGCATACAAATATCTGTCTTGGTGCAATGTAAAAGGACACAATGCAAATGATTCTTTCCTCCGTCTATCTATGCGTTACTGCATTAAAAATGAAATGTCATGAAATCTTCTATGTTTACCTGTTTGGCAGCCGTGGCACCCTCTAGCAGCATAACATTGAAATTTAACTCATTAATACGACAGTGTGTTAACAGCTAGGTTCATATATATATATATATATATATATATATATATATATATATATATATATATATATGTATATATATATATATATATATAGATATATATATATATATATATATATATATATATATAATGCGTTTTACTGGGTTAAAGGACAAAGGGAATAGTCTGCGTGAGAGGGACAAAACGAATAATACCAGAAGAGAAAGAAAGCGCTGACTGTGTTCAATACTTACAAAAAATAATAATTTAAAATGATATAACCCAATGAATTTTTCATGAAAGTATTTACCGCACAAGGAAAGATTAACACGGAATTATTCGTAAAAAAAAAAAAAAAACAACAACAAAACAAACCGCAACAACCATCACTAGCTATAACAATATTAACGCTAACATCAACAGCGACAGTTGTGATAACTGGAAGCGCAAAAAATAACAATATTATATAACGAAATTAGGTACACAGTTATTATTTTTTTTTTTTTAAGAAAAGTATAAATTTGATTCATTCCCTTGCAGTTTAGAATGCATAATTAATTGGATAGGAATAGTTTTTTTTCCGCCGTGTGCATAGCATAAATAATGTTCGTAGACTTTAGATTCTATTGACCGGATTCCCGAGCTGTAGCCTGAGAAATGGACACAAAGAACTAATGCGACAGTAATACTCATTTATGTCACTACAGCTCCCCAAGGTGTATAGGTCTTCAATTAACTCTTGCCAAGTCCTCCTGTCACGTGCCATTAGCTCAAAGTCCTTATATGTCTTCCTTATCTCTGTCATGTCTGTCTATAGTTCTCTTCGTGTGAGACAAAGTCTACCTCTATCTGTCTTACCCTGCGGAACCCAGAAAAAGGACTGCCCTGTAATTCTCTCAACAACAATAACACTACAGTTGTGTAGTATGAAGATACTCTTGTAAGTCTCGCTCTGTTTTGTGGTTATTCATTCCTTCTAGTTTTCGCTTCCTTCTTCTTCTTCCTCGTTCGTCCTGAAAAGGACGTTGGTTGCGTTGTGTCCGTTTACAGCAAAGCTGCGATATTTGCACCTTTCGGCTGACACATCCGAATTAAGCACGGCATTTTTTGGGACCGGGTTTGCCTTCCCTCTTCGATCCCTACTCCTCAGTCAGACTGCAGTGATGCAGCCTGTTTCCAGGACCACCACGTGGAGGTGGAGTAGGGTCTTGGTCAGCTCTGGTTCGCTGACCCTGATGCAAGCAGTCAATCTATGAGTCGCTGACGTCATCCATCTCTCTAGCTGCGTCTTCGGTCTTCCTTCTAAATATTATTACCCTGGTGGTTGTACGTCTTCTCTTTCTGTCCTACATCTTATTATTATTCTGCGGCTGTTGGAGGTTAATTCTTCCTTCATACATCTTATTACATGTGTGGTTGCAGGTTCTGATTCAATTCCTACATCTTATTGTTTGTATGAATTGATGTACATCCCACCAATGGAAGGAAGAAAGGAATGTGGACAATAGATCCGCCCCAATCCCGCAGCTTCAGAGGTACCATCACAGCATCCTTTTCGGCACGAGAACTGGCCACTGCAGATCACTAGACCACTTCTATCGACTCAGGATATCGCACATTAATGAATGTCAAAGTGGAACTAGAATCCAAGCCTTGAACACGTTCTCCAAAACTGCCCAGTCTACAGTCACATATGACGTCAATGCTGGCCAGAGGCCGCGGAGCTGCGGCAGGAGCTGTAGGGCTGCCACACAGACTTTGGAAAAATACTGTGGACCTAATCCTGGCTATGGACTGGAGATTCAACATGGCTAACGAACTGAACGCAGAAGTACATCCCTTCACTTCCTTCTACATCTTATCTGTATGGTAATAGTTCTTCCCTTCTTTTTGTTTGTCATTGTAACTTATTATCATTCCTTCATATTTTGTCTACGATGCATTATTATCTGCGTGGATGCGAATCTTTTTTCGCTCCTTCCTACATTTCAACATCTCTGTGTCTGGTTGCAGACGTCTGTTTTCCCTTCATTACTACAATACGCTCATTTCATGTGTTCCTTTCAAGGAATTCATGAAGACAGAAAGTTTTGAAGTCTATTTTTCTCTAGTCTTTCGATAAGTCATAATTATCACGATTACCTTTCAGCTCCCTGCGGAGCATATATCTTCAACAACAATACTCGAGCCTTCATGTTCTGTGCCATCCAGTGGCGTCACTAGGGGGGTGCGGACCGCACAGGATGACACCATCAGAGGGGGTGATACCAAAATGACTGTCTATATCATTTTTGTGCAGTGTTTCAGCAGAAATTTATAATTTTTTATAAAAATATCCCTGTAGTTAGTTATAACCACAAAAACATTTTTCGTTAAAATGAACATAATTTTGATGTAGTTCTTAAAAGTTTTTACTTCGAACTCTATTGTTTTCTTACCAAATTTTCACTTTAACCACATGAAACTATGTAAATGTAAATACATTTAGGCTGTGCGTATGATATTGTAATTTAAAGGTGTAATTATAATTTTGCTAGTTGTTTATGTCACTACTATTGCCATTACATTCAGTGATATACGGGAATTACGATTTACGAGTAACATTAGTACAAAAAAAAGTACTAAGGATTCTGTATGGTCTGGTACGGGAGGAGGTCCATGGGGGTGACACCATGAGTTACTGCACTGGGTGACACCAACCCTAGTGACGTCACTGGTGCCATCCATCCAAGTTCTTTCACTGTCTTCTTTATACGGTTCGTGTTAAATGTAAGCCAAGCCATTCAAGTTCTTTCAATGTTTTCTTTATACCGTTCGTGTTAAATGTAAGCCAAGCCATTCAAGTTATTTCAATGTTTTCTTTATACCGTTCGTGTGAAATGTAAGCCTAGCCATTCAAGTTATTTCAATGTTTTCTTTATACCGTTCGTGTTAAATGTAAGCCAAGGCATTCAATTTATATCAATGTTTTCTTTATCTCGTTCGTGTTAAATGTAAGCCAAGCCATTCAAGTTATTTCAATGTTTTCTTTATCCCGTTCGTGTTAAATGTAAGCCAAGCCATTCAAGTTATTTCAATGTTTCCTTTATCCCGTTCGTGTTAAATGTAAGCCAAGCCATTCAAGTTATTTCAATGTTTTCTTTATACCGTTCGTGTTAAATGTAAGCCAAGCCATTCAAGTTATTTCAATGTTTTCTTTATACCGTTCGTGTTAAATGTAAGCCAAGCCATTCAAGTTATTTCAATGTTTTCTTTATACCGTTCGTGTTAAATGTAAGCCAAGCCATTCAAGTTCTTTCAATGTTTTCTTTATGCTGTTCTTATTAAATGTAAGCCAAGCGATTCAAGTTATTTCAATGTTTTCTTTATCCCGTTCGTGTTAAATGTAAGCCAAGCCATTCAAGTTAATTCAATGTTTTCTTTATCCTGTTCTTATTAAATGTAAGCCAAGCCATTCAAGTTATTTCAGTGTTGTCTTTATACCGTTCGTGTTAAATGTAAGCCAAGCCATTCAAGTTATTTCAATGTTTTCTTTATCCCGTTCGTGTTAAATGTAAGCCAAGTTGGAGAAACTTGAGCTCATGACTTCAACTCAACATGTTTCGGAATGGCAGAAAGGCTACAGGAAAAGTCTAGATCTACAGTGTAGATAATGCCAAGGAGTATTCAACTTAGTATTGCCTGCAATAGAACGAGAAGCTCAGCAGCCCTAGTTAAACAACAATAACAACAATCCCATTCGTGTCTATCTCCAGTTCTATTCTCCATGTGTTTTTTGGCCTCCCTCCATTTCTCTTACGTGGGGCATACCAGAATAGGATATGCCTTGTAATGCTATCAACTAGTTTTCTCACTGTACTATCAACGCCAGCGTTTTTATTCCTCATATTATTTAAGCATGTACTTTTCTTTGTTTATGTCCTTCTATTCTACTTTTTAAAAACAGATCTCTCTGTCCTAAATCTATTTCCTTTCTCTTATTCTCTTCTTTTCCGCGTCTCTCACTGTGCTTTTACCACATTAAAAAAGATATTGTCTACATTTTTCTAACCCTATGCTTATCAATTATCTTAGGTTCTATTATCTCATCGCCCGCCATCTTGCCACTCATTGCACTTGCGATGGATCCAAATTCATCGAGTTCCTTTGTGTCTTACTGGACAATGTTCAAGGCTTAAACCTGTCTCTTCTCTTCTGTTATTGAAGCATTTCTTTGTCTTCCAATCCTTATTTCGCAGTTGATCCTGCCCTCAAGCAAGCATATCTTGCATTCTGCCTCTCTAAACTGACATTGACAATATGCCATTTTTCTTCCATTTCATTAAGCTTGATTAGCCTGCGTTCATATCGGATAAATTTCAATAATTTTTCCTCCTGGTAACCGTGCGTCCATGAGGCTTGAGTGTTATTCATTCTGTCAATATCTACTTTCTTCATCTGTCAATATTCACAAGCCATTCTGTGTTACATTGCCTTGTGTCTTATCGTTTGCTTCGTTATTCTATTCTCTTCCTCTCTCTCCCTTAACGGTTTGTTCTCAGAATCATTCGCCCTGTTTTCTTCCTCAATATTCAACTATTTTCCTTTTCTTGATTACTATCATTCTATGCAGCAGAAGTGGATACATTCTATCCATAGGCGATCACGTCAGATTCGCAAAGCATCCAATAATTGCGGAAATTAAAAAATTTTAAAAATCCCCCATAACGTTCTGTAAAAACCAAAGTACAATTTTGTGATATCATAATTTTTTTTTTCTTTTATTCCGCCTGGGAAAAATGTATTGCAGACTTAATCTAACTCTCTTTACAAATAATATGACAGAATGTAACAGCGCCTTGGTGGTTAATAAAGATAAGTTCTATTTATTTCTTTCCGTCGATCAAATGTAGATTAATTGGCCAGAAATGTTCGAAGGGTTAGCAATCATGGAAACTGTGCCTTTGAAGAGAATAATAAAAGTGCGTTAGATAATATTATTTTGTGTTTTATGTAATGCATAACTACAATTTGTCTTCTTTGAGAATGTCTGATATAAAGGCAATAAGACAGATTCATTTATTTGTAGCAAGGGACAGTAAGATTGAGAGAATGCAAAATAATCAACAACAAAAAACGTGTGGTGAGAAATTAAATACAACAGCTAACGGAGATACTCCGTGTCATTCCCCGGTGGCCCCAGAATTGACAAATGATTAGGTACGTTACTACCTCATGCATGTCGTAGGAGACGGCTAATATAATGTTGTGCATATAGCTGGAGTCCTCATTGTGTCACACAAATTGCTACAAAAAGAACCGCTGCAAAAACGATATATGCTTCCTGGAAAGGGACAGCTGCAATAGTGGCTTTATGAGGAGCAAAAATGAGACAGAGAGTGAGAGAGAGAAAGAGAGAGAGAGAACGAACGAACGAACTTTATTTTCAAAGGGTTTAGAATTGGGCACGCAGGCCTGTCTAACATTCTGCCCTTCCTTTCTCACGTCTTCCATACTGAATCCATTAATTCTCACATGTATCTTAAATATTACTTAAATATTAAAATAAGAAAATAAAATGCAATAAAATAAAATCCCAACATTGTAACAGTACAATAATAGTTACACAGATTTACAGTACCTTATCATAATTAATACTAAACAGGGCAAAATTATTTTTAAAACCTACATATGATGTTATATAATTATTTAAGAACATAACTAAATTAGGGTGGCATATAATCTGCACTCATGATGTATTTGAAAAGTCTGTGATTGAATGAATATGGACTAAGCGTGTTTTTTAGGTCGTGTGGAAGATTATTCCTCAGATGAGCAGCAGAAAAAGCTAAACTTTTCTTGAAGAAGTCGAGCCTAGGCTTGGGCATGTGTAATTTATATAAGCGTTGACTGCGTCTTCCGCTGTATTTTAAAATAGGCCACAGATACGTTGGAGCATTCTGTGATAAGATTTTGTGAATAAATTTGGTTTTGTTGAAGAGAAAGCGCTTTCTTAGTGGTAATATGTTAAGATATGTATATGCGTCTACACACTGTGTGAGGTTTTTGTCTCAAACTAGGCGCACTGCACGTTTTTGTAATGAATAGAGTCTTTTAGTGTTGGACATGGAGCAGCCATCCCAAACTGTGGAACAATAGTCTAGATGTGTTTGTATTTGGGATGTATAGAACATTTTTCGAGTCTCCTCATCTAGGAAATGTTTGATTTTAGCTAACTGGTAAACTTTTTGTGCTGTTTGTTTGGTTAGTGCTTGTACATGCGAATTCCAACTTAAATGTTGGTCAATTATGAGTCCTAGTGTTTCATTTTCATTTACAATTAAAGAGGTTCCAATGTAGAACTGAAGTGTTGTTTTTCAGTGAGTTTTGTAATGTTTGTCTAGGTCGAAGATCGATGAAAGAAAAATGTTACTTACATGAGTTACAAGAAAACGAAATGCAAAACAAATAGATGTAAAGGAATGTGGTAACGACGTACTGAGATATACATACAAGTTTCGTGAGGGTATGTAAGTATAGAACTAATACGGTCATAATCTGAATACATACTGTACGAGGACACTAGAGCAGTGTTTTATATTCAGTCACTTATTACGTTTCTGCTCCCAATGGATCAAATGTTTACTACTACTTACTTAGTCATTCCTCTTCTACCCTGGGGTGTAGAGATTTGCCAGAGATTACGCCATACTATCCTATAGGCTGTCGTCCTCTTGGCCTGGTTCTAATATAGTCCTCTGTCCTTCAGAGATTGTCTAATATTGTCCTCATAGCGAACTCTGGGTCGTCTTGAAGGTCTGAATCCCTGGCTCTTGGTTTCCAATATTTTTCGTGGTAACCATCGCAACTGGGACTGTTCTACTAGGGTCTCCATTGGCTTCGTTGTAATGCCATGATGTACGTATTGTCTAGCTGCGGACCATGTTTCTTTTTGCTACTTCAACCACCTTCCTCAGATACCTCATTTCTGAGGTTTGGAGCTGGCTTTTGTTGGTCATCGCCCATGACTCGCATCGATAAGTCAAGATTGGAACATACGTGGAGAGGTATACAGTCATCTTTGCCTTTTTGCGAATTTCTCGTTTGATAAGGAATCGTAGATTTATGGCCTGAAAAGTCTCTCTGCTGCTGCCAACTCTTCTATGATGCCTCCCTTCCAGTCTATGACATCTAATGGAGTACATTCCAGCATGAAATTCATGCCCAGGCGTCCTATCTTATGCCATGGTTTGAAAGTATTTTCATCGTCTTCTAGATCTCTTTCTATGTCTAACCAATTCTCTTTTTGTGTATTTTTGGCTTTCCTCTATTTCTCCTTCCCTGGGGATTTCAGGAAAGGGACTGTCTTACAATGATATCACTTATGTTGTGAGTATAAAACCAGTGTCTTGCCTCCCCTGTAGTCTCACAAGTATTTCCCTGGTTCTTTTCATCAGTTACAAACTGGTAACCTTATCATGAAACTTTAATCTTTCTATTCTAGGCAAAACCTCTTGGTTGTCTATTTTTGTATTGTCCGTGTTTCAGAGCCTGTAGTGAAATTAATCTGCATGACAACACGCTCAAAAATTCCCCGCTCAAAAACTAGTTAACGTATTTTAAAATCTATAAATAACTACAGTATTTGAAATTTGTCTGAGGGCCCAGTCAAATTTACCGCCAACAATTTATCTAGTGTATTTGAATTTGTCTAGGAAACTAGTCAAAAGTTACCGCCCACCAAAATTTATCTAAGAGCATAGTACCAATTTAACAACCAATCAAATCGTTTCCTTTTCTTGTAGTGACAAGAAAATTTTGGTTGACGTGGAAATAATGCCTATTTTGTGCTTTTGACCGAACGTAGATAATTTATTTCTTAATAACTAAAGATAATTAAAATGAAAGGGATATCTCGAATTATAGCGCTGATATTGCTTAACACATAAACATAAAGATTCCCTCATAATAAAATTTTATTGTAGTAGAAAAATTTATTTTAGTGATATTTTCACATCAGAGTAATGCCCAATTTAATTACTTAAAAATTACCCAGATTGAAATGCAAAGGAATAACTAAGGGAAAACTATATAGAAAGATAGAGAGAAATTGGCCGTTTAATTATCACTTTTGATAATTAAAATCGGTCCACTAATAACTATAATATATAATATTCAAATTGGGTCAGATTATACAGACACGCTTAGAACCGTATAAATCTCAAGTCTCAAAAATTAACTTTTTGACTTTTCCTCTGATTGGGCGGAAGTAGTTCTATAAATAGAAACAAGGTAGTATTATCTGGACCATAGAATCAAAAAATCCACGCCGAGCTGACGTATCCTAAAAGACAGTATGTCCAAGCCTTTGCCGTTTGAACTGAGAGAGCAGTGCTAAGAACCCTTTTTCGGCTTGTGTGTGTGTGAACTTATTTACCTGAGGGTAAGAAAGATAATTTTATTTGCATATGTTGTTAAATAATTAACCTGTGAGTAAACAGCCTATGTGTTCCATATTAATTCGAATACTGCCGGCGGGATGTGTTGTGTCACGCTGACCTAAGTAGGAATGTGTGTAGTAAGCAGGCTTGTTCGAAATGAAAAATTGGTGTATAGTGTTTGCAAATTGGCAACAAATTTGTGTCAGTAAGTGTTAGTAGTGGTTTAATTTAGTATTTTCTTCTGGAGTGACACACTGTTCAAAGATAAAGTGTTAAACATATAGGGAAGGTTAGAACGAAGTAATCAATAGGTCAAATGCTGTATTGTACTTGCCATGATTATTGTATGGAAGCCAAACATGGACGAGGGATCCAAACATTGAATCAACACAGAGAAAGAATGATTACATGAAACTGATTGTAGACAACGGAATTCAAGGTCTTGTGCAACTTGTTAGCACAAATAACTGACGATGGTAAGTTTAATATTGATAGGGGTGAATTGATTGAGGCAGACTTCTACATGGAATGGGTTGTCCTTCTATTCCAGGTTATATCACGAAGTTACCTCTTGGCTGCATTAAAGTGAGAAGAGGAGCGTATGGGAGTTGAGAGCTCCATATAAAGCCTGGAGATAGATCCCATCTTCACATGTGAAGAGTGTCAAGAACCAAACACAATTAGACACTTTCTGGTGGACTGCAAGAAATATGACCAACAGAGGCAAAACATTAAGACATACTGTAGTAACCACAATGTAGAAATGAGGGTAGAAAATCTCATAGGCACAAAGACCCCTTCAGAAATGCAAAAGTTAATAAAACACTATATTACAAAAACTAAAGCTAACATATAAAAAACAAATAAGGATTTGAGTCAGTAGTCCAAACTGGTGAAAGACTCGCCCCAGATACATACAGATTAACCAAAGAAACCATCCAGTGAAAATTAAAAACATACTAACTTAGAAAATAGCATATTTTGGAACTTCTTTTAAAAACCATGTTGAACTATAACTACAAAAGGAAGAATACCGACTAGAGAAAATATAGTATAAAATAAATACAAACAAAAACATATTACAATAAAGGAAACACGTCCTGATATAACCAACAACTCCATGTACATGGTAGATGGTTGAAAGGGGCGTGCTACAAAGAAAAGTAGCAAACACATTAATAAAAAAAATCTTCTCAGCCAGGAGTCACAAAGTCGGTGATCCTGACTACTATTGAAAGAACAGCAGCAGCAACAGTCTAAAGTTAAGTCCTTTAAGAAGGCAATGTCAGTTCATCCAAACTCATTCACCCAAGAAAACTTAAACACCGTTGTATGATGAGAGTATCAGATCTTACAGTGTAGGACTAGTAGCATTATCCATATTAGGAACAGGAACTGTGTGTGTATTCATTCCAGTGACCCCTTTACAGAAATGGAAAAGATTTTCCAAAATATTTATTTTATTATGTAAATAACATTTTCTTGATTTTGAGAATTCCTGACCTAAAAGATTGAGGGTCAGGACAATTACATTGTACATAAAATTTCACACAGCCTTGCTTAAATAATTTTATTAAAGTTGAAGTTCTGTTTGAAATTAAATATTAAATATATTAAATACATTCCCCTAGACCCGTAGCTAAATCAATTTGGGATCAGGAGAGGTAGCCGTTAGGGACTCAGAGAACCATCATCATCTACTCTGAGAACTTACATAGCTTGACCCCACTTTGATGTCTATACACCCTTGCTTTTTTCAGAGAAGGTGG
>JAMPIV010022282.1:0-17500 GCA_024509875.1 Oreohelix idahoensis
CTCCAAAATTAAAAATCTAAACTATCGCTGCTATTAATCAGCAATAAAGCCTCCTAATGCACAAACACGTCTACTCGCCAAATATAATGGTATGGTTTGATTATCTTCTGAATAATAAGTTGCTACAGTGGAACATCATTAATTATTCGTATAAATTAAGAGAAAAAGTTTACCATTAATTATAAAGTCCATATCTAGTTCACCTGGAAGGACCGTTTGGGTATGGGAGGCAATTAATCTGGTCATTAAGTCCGAAAAGCACTCCTTTAACTTTAGTTCTCAAAACCTGCCCATGCGGCTGACCTTGGGCGAATTGTTTTATAACGTGATACCTTACTATACACGGGGTTACCTGGGGGTGGATCATGTCACAATATTAGTAAGGAAAAGGCGTATCGTCATTTTCAACTTTTATAATCAAGGGTTGGGTGTTTTCGGTAATGCTGTGGAAAGGAAATACCTCAACTTCAGTGTGGTGGGTCAGTGACCGTTTTTATGTGAGGGTGGCGTGGGTGATTTGGGGGGTGATATATTGTGACTTATAGCTCATTATTTCCTATACAGGTACGAAGTGGGAAGAATTTTTGTTTAAATAGATATCTTGGGACTAGGTGTATATATGAGTCAGATTTTTGATATGAGGACTCAGGGTTGTACGTTTCGAGTCTATATTTATATCATTAAATAATAACACTAACTTTCGGATGCATCCGTAGAACCACTATTGTGGCGGGAGTGTTTGCGTTAGGCGCTTTTTGTAATATTTTTATAGACTTAGGTTGTCCTCTTGAATGAATATAGATTAGATAGAATATGTGATATACACAGCTGAACGAGTAGATAAAAAATTAGATGTGACTAAGGAGTGCTGTGGATGGAGGCGAATTCATATATGGAAGTGTCCCCGGTAGTAATTATTTTACTTGAAAGTCATGCTACGTCATGCTCTCAGCTATACTTTTAACCTGACAGTTATATATAAGAGTCAGACAGACTTATTGACAATCATATGTTACTAGGTCTGAACACCACCAGTGCACACGTCTCAGGTGACATACAGTTAGGACCACCAGGAAACGTGGGAACAAATATAAACATAGACTGTGTTTAACATAGATTGTGAAAATTCGTGCTTGAAACGCACTGTTGGGGTAGTATTTGTAGGTTATTGATCAGGGATAATTGAGGCTCATCAATCAACTTATCAGAATTTCATCAAGGTTTACAATACATATACTTTGAGTGCTTTGGTTAATTTTTATGATTTGGCTTCATGGGGGGGTTTGCCCGACTAGGTGAGCTGGAACTCCAGGGAAAAACAAAGCAAACAAAAACACACAAACCAGACGCAGCTCCACCAAAAAACCCCCCCAACAAGACTCCCGGGAATTAGGATGACAGTTGATGCCAATAAGTTATAGAATGCATGTGATTCTTGTTAAGATCGAGTCTAGTATGTCCCCTGAAAGGTTATAGGGAGACTTGGACAGCGTGGGTGAGATTCTTACGTTAACACGTTCCTTACGTAAGCAGCAAATCTCGCCAAAAGAAAAAAAATACCTTATAACAAATCGTGAGGGTTGAGGGGTTATTCTATTATTCATTATACAACGAACCTCCCTTCCGGTTCCCACTTTCACTCGATTCTTTCATCAGGGCCCCATGATATATACTTTACAATCGGGTGTGTCGATTGTGGTTTCGCAGGCTGGCGTTATTATTTTTGGGGTGTGCGCAACCAAATTTTGGGGATCATTCTCACACTTTTTTAATCTGTTACTAGTGTCGTTTTACTGAAACATTGTGGTAGATCCCAGAGCTACTGCAGTATGTTGTTTTTGTTTGGTTTCATTTAAAAAAATGGTGGATTCTGGGGTAGGGGTACAGCGTCTGCTTCAGGCGATTAGTTTTTATTTCAGATTTTTAAATTTAAAGTTTTTTTTTTAAAGTTATAATGTTCACTTTTTGGTTCTTTGGGATCCCGACGAGGTGGAGGGGTTAAGGAATTAAGAATTTAGTAGGCTTTTTTTTTATTTTTTTTTTTTTTAAACGAAGCACAAAAATGTCAGAAACACCGAGGTTTCCCGCTTTCGTTAAATTAGAGAAGATGAGATAAGGATGAGATGGACCGGCAGGTGTGCTGGTACAACCTCTCTTTCAAAACAGAATTAGTGGTTTCGCCCACTCATTGTCAACCAATTTGTCTGGCAAAAATGAAAAGAAAGTTTATTGTTCATAGATTGTAATTATTCTCGCCGCCCCCAGGCAGGAAAATTTAAAGTAGTTTTCCGTTCGTTAGATGTTTATGAAGAAATTAGAGAAATTAAGATTTGAGTTTTTTCTGGTTCAACAGGCCCAGTATTTAGCATTTCAGTCTTTGAAAAAGCCGTTAGTAGTGGGAGGAATTTGATTGGGATTATGGTTATTTATTACTGTTCTAACTTGCAACCGTCAGGTCAGTATCTAGTTGGTTACTTTGAGAAACCCACTCGTGGTAGGTATTTTTCAAAATAAGGACTGGTCTTATTTCTTCACAATTATTGAAACTCTTATTAAATGCTGTTTTTAAAGTTCGGGTTGGGTCACCCCCAGTATTTCACTGTCATATTACACAGCACAACAGCACTGGTCAGAAACGAAGCACATTATAGAGATCATTTTTCACTTTATGATGGTACCCAATATTACTTACATTATTCGAAGACAGCGATAGAGAGGTGGCCTCTAACGGTCTACTAGCTTGAGTTAAATTGTAGAATGGAGTGAAGTGGAGTTGACATGAACTCGGCCCAATATCTTTAAAATAAACAATAGGTGCATCCAGGAAACTCTATCGCCAAGCGAACATATTAATAATTTGGTGCCTCCTTCGTCAAACAACCAGCTGACAGCTACCCCATGGTTCGTAAACAGCCCATCATTAGCAGCCTGTAGAGTACGATGAGTTTGCATAATCCAGACATATTCTGTCTTCTGAGTTATTAGCCGGTAGCGATTAAATTTTCTTACAACTACTTACGCCGGGTATTTCTCCTAAGCTTAGAATAATACCTCATTGCATTCTCTGCAAACTGAGTCCACTGTAAGACGAGCATAGACTGTCAGCGCATGCCCCCGAACCGATGGAGCGAATTCTATACAACTCATTTCGCAATACGCCCGCCCGCCCCCCGTTGTTTTTTTAAAAATGAATTGACCCCCATGTTCCCGCCTCACGCCCCCCAAGACGTCGACCCCGAATCCTCCGCAACCTCATCAAAACGTACTCGCATTAGGATAATATACCCGACATACTTACCCTCGCCGCGAATATCAGCCCTCCACCGCTGGCCCCGCTCACACCCGCTCCCCACGAGCACACGAGATACCTCTTGCTCAAGTTCTAAGTGTCTCATCCCATTCCCGCCCTCAATTTCCCTCAACGGTTCTTCCTCAACAACACGTGAGAATGAGCGAATTGTGGTACTTTCTGCAATTCTCACACGATAGGATAACTCGTTTGAAGTTAAGTTACCTACTAAATACTGGGCCATATATCCTTTATATTAATATTTTTTATTAGACAAAAGGGGCCCCCCCATACCCCCCCTAAACTTGTTTTCGCTTAAGCTGAAATTTTTCGCCTTACTCCCAACATTTACGGAGCAGCTTCACGCGTGTCGTAACTGCCACCTATGACCACGATTTCTTGGTAAGCGTTCTGTTTCAAATTCCCAGACAGTCTGGTTGTTCTGCGGCCGGCGTGCGCGCGAGCGCGGAAAAGAACCGATTTACGCTACGCGGAGCTTTTCGGTCCCGTAAAAACGCTCAGTAGTTTTCTGCAAACTGTGCGTAGACAGCAAGCTTTTTTCTTTGTCTGTCTGCCTATTTGCCCAAACAACCAACAGATGGGGTGCGAAACCTCACACCAAAAACCGAACGGGGGACATATCACACTGGTACAGGTTCCAAAAAAGCACCAATTTACCTGTTGTTTACCTATAACTACAACACACCACCAAAACTCCAAACCCAACCCACAAAAAAAACAAAACCCCCCCCCTAAAACTTGAAAAAAAAAAAAAAAAAAAAAAAAAAAAAAAAACTGGCAAAAAATAAAAAAAAAAAAAAAACAAAAATAAAAAAAAAAAAAAAAAAAAAAAAAAAAAAAAAAAAAAAAAAAAGAAAAAAAAAAAAAAAAAAAAAAAAAAAAAAAAAAAAAAAAAAAAAAAAAAAAAAAAAAAAAAAAAAAAAAAAAAAAAAAAAAAAAAAATAAATAAAAAAAAAAAAAAAAAAAAAAAAAAAAAAAAAGCCTCCTCTAAGGAACGGAATGTCTGGCGAAAGGACCCGTATATTTCAACAGCGTTTATCGTGTTCGACTGGGCAGATAGCCTCTGACATCTTACGTTAATCATGTTTACTCTCGTTGGTTGACGGTTGTTTTGCGAATTCTCAGTTTGAGGAAAGAAAAGAAACAGGTACATACAGAGAAACAGGTAAGAAAACAGAAAAGAAACAGGGAATGAAAACAGGTTAGAAACAGAAACAGGTCTACGATAGAAAAGAAAGAAAAGAGAAGAAAGGAAGAAAAGAAGAAACAGGTACAGTTTCGAGGAATTACAGTTAATAGAAAAGAAAAATATTTTTCCGCACCCCCCCTTTCGTGCACCCGAACGTGGATTATTCAGGGTGTGGTTGGTGATGCGGAAAAAAAAGAAGAAAAGCGAAAGAAGGAAAAAATTACAGGAAAAAAAAAAAAAAAAAAAAGAGGAAAAAAAAAAAAACAAAAAAAAAAAAAAAAAGTGCGGGAAAAGATAATGAAATAAGAGGATTTGGGTTGTTGAGTTGATGAATAGGAGGAGAATAAATAGGAGGGGAAGGGGGAGAATTGTGAGGAGGTGGAGGAGGAGGAGGATGGGAGAGAGAGAGGGTGAGGAATAATAGGAAGAAGATGTAGGTTATTTTTATTGATGTTTATAAAGACCTAGACGTGACAAGGGAGCATGCCTATGGGGAGAGAGCGACGGCCCTTGTGTAGAAAACTCCAAACTTCCCTATGTTAGTACGTAGCCTCTTCATTTTGATGTTTCCCTTTGTTAAATCTTTTCTCCTTCCTTTTCTGCTTCCCTTTTTTCTGCAGCTAATCTCTTCTCCTTCCCTTCTTCTGCCCTGCAGCAAAGATATCTCTTCTCCTTCCCTTTTCTGCAGCTTAAATCTCTCTTCCTTCTTCCCTTTCTGGCAGTCTAATGCTCTTCTCTTTCCCTTTTCTGCAAGCTAATCTCTAATCTCTTCCTGCACTTGTTTTTCTTCGCCTTTTGTTCTTCTACTTGGAGCCTCTCTTAATCTCCCCTATCAGCCTCCAATGCTTTTAGGCCCTCTTTGTGTCAGCCTCAATCTGCAACCTCTTAATTTCTTTTTCAGCCTCTAACCTTCTTTCGGCCCTCAAACCTTCTTTCTTCCGCGTTCAATTAAAGTTGTCACATTATTCCAGTAGTAGTAGAGTCATAGGCGTTAAGTAATCATAACTTTTGCCCATCTAATCCCTAACTCTTTTGCAGTTCTGTACAGCCGCCGCAGAGAGATTCGAAATCTGAAAAAATTTTTTTGGCCAGGGTCTCCGCCCCGCCATTTTGTATATCAGGTAATTAAATAAAATATCTAACTAAACAATTATAATCTGTAATTTTATTATATCCAAATGGACAAAACAAATTAGACAGGCACCAAGAGCTCAACCTTATTTAATTCCACCCAAGGATACCTTTTAACTTTTTTATATTCCCTGAAGTGAATTACCCCCAATATTTATACTAGTAAAGGATTCAATATCCCGGACCGGACCCCAATATATGTGGTAAAGTGGGATGATATAAATATTTATAGGGACTTAGTGTACTGACTGAGATCAGCTGTGAAGGTATCTGTATCTAATATGTGTAGTGTTTTACAGATAACCTTACTTACTGCCACATATTTATATCTCAGTCAGAATTATTCTGGAATATTGTGTTGGCAACGTTATATGTCTAGGGTTATGCAAATGATGAAGTGTAAGTCAACACAACAACAACAGATAAACAATTTAATTATTCCACCACACTTGACAATACTGTGACACTCACAAACAGTCAACACTCTATAAGACTATCTTAAAAGATTCATTGATAAATTTCTGATATGTACATTATGTATTGATTTTCTCTACAATAGTGATCCTGATTCAACTACACAGTGAACCAGGCAATATAATAACATGTAAATTTCAAATATTATGTACACAGATTATAAATGTGGTCTTTGCATTGACATACAATATTTAGTAATCTGTGTGGGTGAGTTGTGATGTGGTAATATGAGGTAATACTGGTTTTGGTCTTCGAGATAGATTCTTATTAGACATCATGACTGCATGTGCTTGTGTATGTTTGGAACTAGTATTGGAGATGGTCTCAGTTCCGAACATTAAAACAATTAATTGCCCCTCTTTAATTAAGTTAGTGTCATTTCTGAGAGGTACATAGTGTTGAGCTCTTTTGGCTACAGTAGGCTTAACTTTCGTGATGCCGGCAGGCAAGGACTCCACTGCTCGACTATTCACTGTTTCTGAAGACACCTCACTGGTTACTATAGGGACACAAGAGTATGTTGTAGCCTCTGGATTTCAGCAAACGCTCAGACCAGGTGCGGCTTCAATAACTAGGACCACAGTCCCTGAAACAAGAAGGATGTACCTCCTACTTCAGAACCAGTTTATACTATCTGGCTAGACTGAGCACAATACATCACAAACACAGAGTTCAGAGCTTTAGTTTAACTGCTATCTTCTTCTGAAGCAGCTTACTCCAGTATTAACCTCCTTAATGGTTACTACGCCTCTGCACTTTCAGCTATAAGTCCTTCCATATCATAAGGTAGGTGTCAGTGTACTATGTGGTAATTCCATGTAGTTTGACTTTTCTCCGACACCTTCTGTTCAGGTTGGAGCAATATATATATAGATATAGGCCTTGTCTCATGTTCGCTACTGAACTGCACATATATACAGACATAAATTATCAATGTACATTCAATTTTCATTAAAAAGAGATCAAATATTTCAACCTACCAAAATTCAAGGAAATAAACACAGATACGTTGACTAGCACTGAATGTAGGCACAATACTGGCACAAATTCCCATCTGCTTATGTTCCAGGCTTTTATTTAGCAAAAATATGAGCTGGCTTCAACGCACTGTTGCTTTATCAAGCTTATTTGAACTAGTGGTCTCGAACTAACGCTATCAATTAACTATATTAACAGACCTAACCAATCAGCCCATCTCTACCCAATCGTTTGAAAAAAAGTACTCTTACTTCCGTCTCCCTTGACAACAAAAGATAGCATTTATAGTCCGACTAATCGTGTTTAGCCTTACATATCATTCCATCCAATCAATTCAAATGTAACTTGTGGCCTATTTCCGTACAATGGTGGTTTAAAATTCTGCCACTGAGCGACTCCGAGTTTTTAGGTTGTCTGACACCCTCATTATTTTCTTTTGCCTATAATTTATTAATTCCTGGACTATTTGCGTAACACTTAACATATTCTGTGTCAGCAAGCCCTAAGGAATCCAAATATCTCAATCTAAGGGAGCTAGGTGGCTGCGTTCAAAATGTGCATTTTTCTACCACCTCCTGTTCACTTCAAATCCCCATGTGGTGTCTGGGTACTGTCATGTTTTTCAAACGTAAATCCATCTAATGTCATCTTTCCTAATAAGTTTTTCAGGTTTTTTAAAAACCTAACTCTGGGAAGGGTAGTGTGTTTTTATCACTGTCCGTCTGAAAAAAAGTTAGTGCATGTGGCCTTACACCGCGTGATAGTAGTAATTGTGTATATCGCGTTACGCTTGTTGGTGGGTGGCATTAATAGCGAGACGCGTGTTTAGTGTTGCATGCGTTCCTGATTTTCAGCCCTCCCTTCTTTCCATCCTACATCCATCTGTCCATTCGTAGTGTAATTAATTTAGGTCATACGCAGTGTGCCTCTCAATGTTTTTTCTTAGAAATGCAATACCCGTTTTAATGTGTTGTGGAAACGCTTGTATTATGCAGTGGCTTATATTTAACGTGGAAACGTTACAATTTGCAGACGAAGCATAAAACAAAGGGGATTTCGAGTACTGTCATTGTGACAGCACTGTTCTTTACCATTCTTCTTCCTTTTATAGAATTTATTTGTTAGGCTTTACATTTACTTTTAATTTATATATGTGGATTAGAATTTCTCACGACAGTGTTTCAGTTTCCTCAGATTCCGGTTCCTTATTAAAATGGTAGAGTTTTCCTGGGTTCTGTAAGTCCGTCAAGATTTTCCACAAAGTCAGGCCTGATAAATGGAATTCTAAATTCTAACTTCTGGCAGTCTGGTTTGTCTTGGCAAGCGATTTCTCACAGTGAACTAGATTTGCAAAAATTGTCAGATTATATTGCAAGTCTGCCCCCCGCATTTGTTTGTTACGAGGCTAAGAAAGCGCCAATCGTTTTCAAACATGCGTGTCGTATGGGGAAATTTAAAATTATTTCCGACATGGAAAAATTATGTGCATGATGCAGAGGTCACCTCTCCCATATATGGTAATAAAACATCCGATTGCCTGGCAGGCAGACTCACCAACACCTCTGTAAACGCATACGACAATGTGTGTCAGATGTAACAACTTATTAATTTCGTATAAAGTAATGTCTTCGTGAAAGTCGGACAGGAGACGATTATGTCATTTATGTCTGTTCACAATGTGTCGCACAGACGCGTAATTTCGTGGTCTGTTGCTTGAGCACACCTTGGCGAAGATGCACCCATACTTTATCAGCGGTTAAACAAATACGCTGGGTCGATTTTAGTGTTAATCTGTAACGGCCAAGGTTTGGTACACGAGAATTTACCAACATGACTGTCGTTCCAACATTGCATCAACTGTCTACTATTTCAGCATGGATGGGCAGGTAAACAGACAAGACGAATTATTACTAAAAGGAGTGTAAGAATGAAAATACAAAATATCTGCTACATAGCAGAGACAGAGAGAAGTGCTGACCATGAAAAAGCACGCAGTTAGTCAGTACAAAAAATGTAACTGATTACTTCCGTAGTGAAAGAGAGATCGAGAAGAGGTCGCCCCAAAAACATCCTGTGACAGTCATACGAACTGTTTTTGGAATCAATATTCACAACAAAAATAAGTGTCTGATTTCTGTAAGCGAAACTTGCTGTTCTTTGGAACTCATGCTTTTTTATGACATCAACAATTTTTATATCGTTTCCTTTATAAAGAATTGCCTTCGCGGTAACGTCCTGCCCCATCTTTTCCAATCAAAATTTCCAAACTTTTCATGGCGCATTGCAGCCTCGGAATAAAATGGCGCGCCTATTAAAATAATGCGCAGTTCTTCCCATTTTTCGTTTTTTTATTTTTATTTTTTTATTTTTTTTTAAAGAAGTATTTCTGCCCTTGATGTTTATCAGTGAATTTCAAGAATTTTCCCCAGTTATATTAAGCATTTCGTGTAAGTATGAATAAATGTCACCTTCGTATATTCAAATTATTTAGCCAGGGAAACCTCATTGCTAATCATTGATGAAGCTTCTAAGATTTCGTTCCGCACTATTTCCGTGTCATTGATTTACTTCTTGCTCTATGGCTCAGAGACATGGCATGTCTCAAATAGTATCACCTCCAAGCTACAGACATTTGTAAATAAATGTCTCCGACGCATCCTCCGTATAAGATGGCCAGATGTAATAACAAATATAGAGCTATGGAAAAGATGCGGGCAACAGCCAATACAAACATAAATTAAGGTAAGAAAGTGGGGATAGATAGGACATACACTCAGAAGAGAACAATCAAGCACAGCCAGAGTTGCCCTTGACTGGAACCCACATGGGAAGAGAAGAGTGGGGAGGCCAAAGAGAACTTGGAGAAGAACTGTTGAAGATGAGGCTAGGGAAATTGGAATGACTTGGGCACAGCTGAAAAAGACAGCCCAGAACAGAAAGCGATGGAGAGCAACTGTTTCTGTCCTATGTTCCACGGGGAACGAAAAGCAATGATGATGATGATGATTTACTTCTGAAACAAAACGGAAATTATGACAAAATTGAGCGGCCCCTATCGATCTTTGTTTCACTCCGGCAGTATCGGTACATTTGTGGTACTGATTTTTATTATGTGCTCTTAATTATCGCACTTTTCTTTCTTTCTTCGTTATTTATGTGCTAAGTAGCAGATATTTGAGTATTATCGAATTGCTTGACATTCCCTGTAGGTGATAATAATCACGTTTGCGTGACGCTACCCAGATTTGCTGAGATAATTACTCGCAGTCGCGAGGGAGCGGTACAGCTTGGCTAAGATTAGCACAAGATCTTGTGTACGCGGCGGAAACTTATGACATAAGCGTTTCCTGTTCAACTTGTTATGACAAGAGTATTTTCTGACAAAGTAATGATGGTCACATTTTGAACACGCTGTTGTATGAGTTTACCGATCTTTCTGTAAATTTGTACACTACGGCATCGGATATCTTCTTACCATATATGGGAGAGTTGACCTCTGCCTTACGTTCAAAATTATCCGATGTCGGAATATTTTGAAATTACCCCATAACCCGCCTGGTTGAATATGATTGGAGTTTATTTATAGCTCATAACAAACGAAGGCGTGGGAAGGCAGGGAATATAATCTGATCATTTTCTGCTACAGTGAAGAATTAGAATTCAGAATTCGGGAGGGAAAGATGAAAGAAATTATGTACATTCTAAGTACAACACTTACATTTTCAAAGCAGTGTAAATGTTCCTATAAACTTACTCACTTTAAAATTAATGTAAGTTTTCAAGCTTAAACCAGTGTAAATGTCTATGTGAAAATATTCATTTTAAAGTAATGGAAGTTTCAAACTTTTCAATCAGTGTAAACATAAATGAAAACATATTCAATTTATATTGTGAACACTTTTCAATCAGTGGAGATGTATATGTAAAGAGACTCTATCTGTATTATTACCCTTTTCATTTAAATGTCATGTAAAGCTAAAGCTATTCTATTTAAATGTAAAGAAAGTTTTATCCCGAGGGATTAAATTTAATTCTCATCGAGGGTAAAGTCTAAGTAATTGGGATGGTGGTATGGAAAGATAGGAACCCATAACTATGGGGTGAAAAACGCCATACTCAGAAGAGCGTTTCGTTCTATTCTTTTACCATAGTTATTGGTGGTACCAGCAGAAAGTACTATCTCTGGAACAAGAAGGGAACAGTGGCCTAAGCTTTAAGACGAAGGACCCACGTGGTAGACTCTCTTTGACATTTCTGGGAAACGAGTTACTCCCGACAACCTTGATCAGAAACGAGCGTGAGCAGAGTGAAAAGAACCAACCCATAAAGAAGAAGCATAACCGTCATTGGCAGCTAAGTTCAAATCTATGCTGCCACTTGAACGTCTTGTAACATCTCACATTCCATAAAGACTGTGATAATAACTTTTCTTGATCCATAACTATTCAAATTATTTTCCAACTGTTAAAACCTTAAGTGATTATTAAATTTTTTTATTTGTAATTTTACAAATTCAACTTCGATTTAATCATTTTAAAGTTACTGCATGTTTGTCTCAGTCAAATTACTACACAAACTCTAAACAGAGCTATACTAGAATAATAGAATTCCACTGAGTAAATCGGGGTGGGGGCTTAAACGAGCTGAAAGTAATAAGTGCTTAAATCCTTCACAAAAGCGTCGGCAGAATTACAGAGTTAACATACTCAGCCAAAGCAGTATTGTTCTCGCTTATTCTGAATATCTTGTGAAGACTCCCTTTGTAATAGAAGTGTCATCTCCCTTCTATCTACATCTCTGCCAAGAGTAATCTTGTGCGAAGGTAGATACCTTTGAAGCCCATATTAGAATACTCTTGAGTTTTGGCCACTGTTGGACCACTACTGCAAAGCAGGGGAGGTAATACCGTCACAGAAATGAATGAAACGACCACATGAGAATTTAATGCCTTTATCAGAAAATGTAGCAGAAATAGCGCAACGTAATTATTTCCTGCAATATTTTGACGGGACCGCTTGCGCGTCCCAATAAGAGTTTGCTGGGTACGGTCCGTTTGAAATCGCACCAGTTTTTCAGGAAAATACCGAAACGATGCGCATTGTACTGTGCTTTGAGTAAAAGCTATTTTGAATACACATTAAAATCATCACAAATTTTTTTGTACGGTTTTTTTTTTTTTTAATTTGGATTTCACTGATCTCAAGTAACCCGTCAAGAATTGTTAATATTTAGTTTCATAACAAAACAAAAAAACCACATTACCATTTAATTATTGTTGGTTCTTTAACTTAACATTCTATTAAAGCTAACCACTAAGGACTGGATGTGTTTTAAGTAACAAACCAACAAAAAAAAAAAAACAAAAAAAAAAATTCTGCCTCAGCCGATTTAAGAAATTACGGGAAGGCACGATGGTGTGCGATTTCTTCAGAATACCAGTGTCTCCTGTGCTCAGTTTGTTCTTTTATTATGATACTTGACACGATGGTTACCGAAGACACCAATGATACCATTGATTTCCCAGTTGAGTTTCTGAACCTGCAGTGTCCATTTTGGACGTCTACCAGAAACAGTCTTTTCTCATTGTCAACTTTATAAACCGCTCAGGCGAGGAATAACCTCCAGTCTTAAAGTGTATATTCAGGACGCAGGCTACCAAAATAAAAAGTGTTAAAGATGGCCGTAAATTTACCCAGAAAATGCTTTTAATAAAAGACCTGTTAAATAATTACTCAGCTAAAGCGTTATCTTTTTCACTTCTCATGTTATTTTTGACGGGTTGTTCCGTGGCTTTATAGCCAATGCGTTTAAATACAAAGATCCATTGAAAGTAAAAGGGAATGGAAAGAAGAAATTGAACACAGACGAAATGGTGCCGCCTCAGGGCATGAAGTCGAAAGAGCCCAACTTAACTTTTTCTCATCATGTTTTGGCGGGTTGCTTGCTAACATAACAAT
The DNA here is from genome assembly GCA_024509875.1 of Oreohelix idahoensis. Lineage (NCBI taxonomy): Eukaryota > Metazoa > Mollusca > Gastropoda > Stylommatophora > Oreohelicidae > Oreohelix > Oreohelix idahoensis. Next base: position 13,040 of record JAMPIV010022282.1, read on the forward strand.
AACTCGTTGACAACACTGTCTGAAGCAGTAGATCGTAAAATTAAAATTAAAAAAGTGTGTCCAAGCTACGAAAAACAAAACCCTATTCAATTTCCTTTCGTAATAGAAAAGACTGGAACAGTTGACGAGAACCAGACAGGTGGCATTAGAACATGAGACGAGAGAAAGACGCTTGCGAGGAATGTGGCCCTCAATGATGAAGCATGCTAGTAACATTACAAAGCAGTCATAGTACTGTAAATTACCCCCCCCCCCCCTCCCCCTTTCCCCCACAAGAGAAGTAGGGAGATATCATAATATAAGTGGAGAAAAGAACTGGTGACGAAAACATCAACCTTTCTTTAGTCGCCTCTAAAAACATGTGGGATGAGAGCAGTTGTCTTAATATTTCCTTTTGACCTGTGTGACCCCTGGCAGCCGCTTGATATTTACTTTCCCTGAAGAGTGTGGCTTCAATCAACAATAAGAGGCCGGCCAAAACAGGTTGGCGGGCCGGTCAAAACTGGTTGGCGGGCCGGATCTGGCCCGCGGGCCGTAGTTTGGCCACCGCTGGTCTAGAGTTCTCTTTTTTCTCTTTCTTAGAATAGTCTGTTATTTACCTATTTTCGTCAATTATCTACCGCTCATGGTTTGGTCACGTCTGCAAAATGGAAGAAGATTGGAAACCGAGAGCCAGGGATCTAGAACTACAGGACGACCCAGAGTTCGCTGGGTCTATGAAGGACCGAGGACTAGATTGGAACCAGGTCAGGAGGCAGACAGTCGCTCTCTGTGGCAAACCTCTACACACCAGGGTAGGAGCGACTAAGTAAGTATCTACCATTCTCATGCCTTGGATTTCCCCTCTATGGTTATCTCTCTTTTTATACAGCCGTTACTTCAACCAACCAATGATATTCTTTAAAATCCTTATTCTTCAACGATCTATTAGAAATTTTGAGTGGGTTATTGGGTCTTTACTGGTGAATAGAAATGTTACTATTATAAATTGTGTGTGTTATTGGGTCTTTACTGGTGAATAGAAATGTTACAATTATAAATTGTGTGTGTTATTGGGTCTTTACTTGTGAATAGAAATGTTACTATTATAAATTGTGTGTGTTATTGGGTCTTTACTTGTGAATAGAAATGTTACTGTTATAAATTGTGTGTTATTGGGTCTTTACTTGTGAATAGAAATGTTACTCTTATAAATTGTGTGTTATTGGGTCTTTACTTGTGAATAGAAATGTTACTGTTATAAATTGTGTGTGTTATTGGGTCTTTACTTGTGAATAGAAATGTTACTATTATAAATTGTGTGTTATTGGGTCTTTACTTTTGAATAGAAATGTTACTGTTATAAATTGTGTGTGTTATTGGGTCTTTACTTTTCAATAACAACCTTTGGAACTAAGTTGAGTGGAAAGTGGAAGTTGGACAGAACCCAGATAGTTTCAGCAACAGAAGCAATTATTCAATATATTCAATTATAAATAGAAATGTTACTTAGTTTATGGAGTCTATAAACATGTCCGGTTTGTTAAGGGTTCGATATTCAACAGTTGTGTTTAATGTCCCGAAAGCGACTACCCTTGGTGATGCTTGTTTTTTTTCTTTCTGGAGAATGCTTAGTTGGTTGTGTCACGGTAAAATCTCGTAGTGAGGCGATAGCGCCGTATGCATAGTCTTTGGTTCGAATCCTTGAAGTGCCTATTAATTCTGTTACTTTTGGATTATCTTTCTTTCTTTCTTCCTGTCTGTTTCTATCTTTCTTTTTGATTCTTTCTGTTTCTCTTTTTCTTTCTTTTTTTTTTTGATTCTTTCTGTTTGTCTATTTCTTTCTTTGTTTTTGATTCTTTCTTTTGTCTATTTCTTTCTTTCTTTTTTGATTCTTTCTGTTTGTCTATTTCTTTCCTTGTTTTTGATTCTTTCTTTTGTCTATTTCTTTCTTTCTTTCTTTTTTGATTCTTTCTGTTTGTCTATTTCTTTCCTTGTTTTTGATTCTTTCTTTTGTCTATTTCTTTCTTTCTTTTTTTGATTCTTTCTGTTTGTCTATTTCTTTCTTTCTTTTGGATTCTTTCTGTTGGTATGTTTCTTTCATTTTGATGCTTTCTGTCTGTCTTGTCTGTTAGTTTCTTTTTTTATATCTTTCTTTCTGTAGGTCTGTTTCTTTCTTTCTTTTTTTCTCCTATCTTTCTTATCTTTCTTTCTTACGACTGTCTACCATTTACCAATCTTCGTTAACTATTTTAAAATTAATCAGGTTAAATATTTACATCTTGACGTTATTACCTGTACATCCGATGGACATCGCAGCCACCGATACCAGCGTCACCCAGTACGCGGTATCGTGATGGAAAACATCCAACGTGACGTCACAGATTGTCAAGAACAACAGTAAACAGGTAGACATAATATAGCCGATCATCACTCTCCAGGTCAAGGACAGTGATGATGATGATGGCACTAAGACCCTATCAGAAATACAAAAGTTAATAAAACACTTTATTACAAAAACAAAAGCTAACATAAAAAATAAATAAATAAGGATGCGAGTCAGTAGCCTACACAGGTGAAAGACTCCCCACCACACCCAGATAAATACGGATTGCCCAAATAACCCTCCAGTGAAAATTAAAAACATACCAGTTTAGACAATATCGTATTTTGATTAAGAAAACCATATTGAACTATAACTACAAAAGGAAAAATACCTACTAGAGATAATATAGTATCAAATAAATACAAACAAAAACATATTACAATAAATGAAACACGTCCTGCTATAACCATCAGCTCCATGTATATGGTAGATGGTTGAAAGAGGCGTGCTACAAAGAAAAGTAGCAAACACCTTAATTTTCATCTTATTAATATTTAATTAACCTTAATACACATCTTAATAATCATCATTATCATCATCACCATCGTCATCATCACCATCATCACCACCACCATTATCATCATTACCACCATCATCATCATCACCACCATCACAATCATTATAATTTTCTTTTGCGCCCCTTGAAGCTACCAATGGGGAGCCGCGCTGGTGTAATGGCTTCGGCGTTGTACTGGCGACCAGGTGTTCATGGTTCAAACCCGGGCGTCGGCGTTTGAAGAAATGTTTACGGCCGGAAATTTGACTGAATAGCCTGAACGGCTCCTGTGATAAACCCTCTGTGGATGGGAAGGAGCGAAGCTCTTGACCGGGTTGGAAGGAAAGTCCTCAGGTTCCCCAGCCTCGCAATGATATGTCATTGGGCCGAAGGGCTGAAAGCCCAAGTGCCGCTGGTTAAGGAAAAAAAAAAAAAAAAAAAAAAAGAAGCTACCAATGCAGCTGGACCTCTTGCGGGAAGCCTACACCAAGCAATCACGTGATCTTGTTGCGGTGGTTGCTATAGCGATTTGATTGACATGATGAGGTTGCAAGACCCATGTAGAACCTCATTTTAGTTGCCTTGTACGACATGCATGAGGGTGTAGTAATCTTATTAATTCTTTGTCTCTTGAGGGTCCTCCGAGGACGAGTACTACCCCGGGGGAGGGGGGGGGGCTTCAAACAGGTATGTTGTACTTTAAAACATTTCAAATAATATTATCTATACTGTACTGCAATATTTTCCAGAACTAGGTAATGCTATCAAATGATTTTTATTAATATGTGTCCTATCCATCGCCAGCGTCTTCTTCACATCCCTTGTTTCACTGGCAATAAGTCCTCTAGTTCTTGTCATCTGTTCCATATTAGTGACCTTGTCGTACAATTTCAATCCTTCTATTGTACCCAAGCGTTCTTTGTAATTGTTGCGTAATTGTCTTTAAAAAGACCCGGATTGTGAGAATAAATGTAACAAGCGATGGCTAGATAGGACTAAGATACACATCTCAAGAAAATGTAGGATCATACATAAATCTTAGCAGTAATATAGACGCAGCTGGAGAGACAGAGCGTCATATCAAAATAAGGATTCAAAAGGGTGGTGAGGTCTTTCACTGCATTAGGAAATATATGGAGAAGACAAAGTACAAATAAAGCCAAAACAAAGAATAATAATCTTCAATAACAATATCAACCTAGTCCGACTGTATAGCTGTGAAACATGAAGAACAAGAAAAATAACAACCAGAAAGATACAGATAATCGTATGCAGGCACTTGCGTAGAACAGAAGGTTTGAAGTGGTCTGACAAGATCACTAATGTGGAACTGATGACAAGATCACTAATGTGGAACTGATGACAAGATCACCAATGTGGAACTGATGACAAGATCACTAATGTGGAACTGATGACAAGATCACTAATGTGGAACTGATGACAAGATCACTAATGTGGAACTGATGACAAGATCACTAATGTGGAACTGATGACAAGATCACTAATGTGGAACTGATGGCAAGATCACTAATGTGGAACTGATGGCAAGATCACTAATGTGGAACTGATGACAAGATCACTAATGTGGAACTGATGACAA